>KL278603.1:7249-30342 GCA_000699545.1 Podiceps cristatus
TAATTGAATGTACATGACAGGGGAAGGGGAAGCCAGTTCTGGAAGGCAATGGTAGTAATGATGCCAAGGATCTAGCATCAATAGACTCCTCTTAAATTAACACGGCTAATAAAGGAAAGGTTGGGAAGATGTTTAAATACAGACCAGTGTACCAAAATGAAAGTACAATAGCTTCAAGAGTGTTTATTCTTCACCTTAGAACCTCCTTTCTTTATAAAGAAAACCAAAGGAAAACTAATGAGTCAATATGACTCACATAGTTTCAGGAAATGGCCGTATACCTATTGCCAGATTATATCAAGAGAAGGAATGACCTCATTACATCTGAAGACCAACACAGACAACACCTGTGTAACCTTCCTGCTGGTTTCTTGCTTTCCACAGCAGCACTGCCAAATATATCCAAGAAGCTGGCACTGAATTATCTCACCTGTTTCAGTGCTGCACATATGACAACCCTGCAGGAAACAAGGGTCACATTGAATCCATATATGTTTCAGATAAGCCATTCTGCTTGCTATTACTCTTCATCCGGCATTCTTCTGCCCCTGGATCAGCTTCTCCATTGACTTGTGTACAGCTTTCTCCTGTCCTCAAATCATCTTGACCTGATGTCCCCTTCCTGTTCTAAACACAAGTGCACCATGCAGTACAAGTATTTACAGTTAATGCTTGTTTACAAGTATATGCAGAAAAGGATACAGACCTTAGAGTGGCCACACTTTTCTCTCCTTCTGTGCTTCCATATAGCCTATCAGGATCTCATGGATATATCCCTGTTCTCTTGAGAGAGGACCACATCCAATCCTAGCTGAGCAGCTTCTGAAATACCAAGACCTACAAGCAGCTGGCCATGCCAGCACTGGAGGAAGGGTATTTATGGGACATGGACTGGAGACACTGCAAAGCAAAGGGTCACTGGCAGGACTGCAATAAAGGAAAGCGAAACACCAGCACTTCTGTTAATGCTGTTGACATGATCACCCATGCTACATGGAACAAATTCAATGTTTACAGCAAAGGCCATCAGCAAAGGCCATCAGAGGTTCTATAAAGTTTGAAGTTGGCTTCACAAAGTATCCAAACAAATTCAGCCCCTAATGAAGTGGTTCCTGTCAATGTGTGGTCCAGAAGTAGAGATGCTACAGATACCCTGGAAACCCAGTGAAGACCCAGCCTGAAGCTAGTACACAGAGCTCATCTAGCATTACCTGCTGTGTTATCATATGGCTTTACAGAGAGTGAGCTAAGCTACCTCATTCCTCATAGTGTTTGAACGCTTTCACACTGTGAACAGTTAGCCTGTCTCTGCATCCTCAGCTTCTATCTACACATCTCAGTGCATGAAAAGCTTTGTGCACCAAAGAATGAGATTTTTTAAATGCTCATTTCCCAGAGATATGTCCTGTAGCCTTTGAGTGTGTTGAAATAGGAAAAAACTAGAGGAAAAAACCAAACCAAAAAAGCCACAACAGGAAAAATAAATTTCCTTACAGTCTTTTTATTTACCTTTCACATTTTAGAATGCAAGCTGACAAAAGTAGATCTCCTTGAATGCATTACAGGGCCCTCACTGCAATTATTTATATTTATATACTATGTATATCTTTGTCTGTGTGTGTTAAACTTTGGCAAATGCTTGACAAGACAAATGCTACCTTTTCTAGGTTGCCTACAGGGTGTTCTGGCTAATTTTCAAAAAGACCAGCAACTACTGAATGAAGCCATTCTACCATCTGAAATGCATCTCAAATAATACCTTCCACCCAGACAGCCTGCACATCTGAGCATGCAACTATAATCATGGCTGCAGATTCCTCAGATGCTCCCCAAGTGAATACCAACTCTGTTTAGGCTTGAAGTTCCCATAGAAATGAGCTGTAAGTGAAAAGCCTGTCCTTCTGAAGTTGTCCTGGTTTCGGACGAGATGGAGCTAATTTTTTTCCCAGTAGATGCTGTTTAGGATTTAGTATGGGATTTGGTATGTTAAGAATGTTGAGAATACATTGTAAGTTACTAGTTGTTGCTAAGAGATCAAGAATGTTTTCCAGCTTCCCAAGTTTTGCCAATGTGCAGGTACAGAAAGCTGGGAGGGGTATAGCCAGTACAGTTGACCCAAACTGGCCAAAGGAAGTATTCCATAGACATGATGCTCAGGGTATAAGTGGGGGTTGCGCAGTGGGCCACACATCTTTTGTTCATTAGCACTTTTCTTCATTTGCTCACTCTCTTGGGTGCGAGAAGCAAGGGAAGCCAAGCAGTCGAGTCGAGATGGATGCTAAAACAAGCTACTCTTTATTACGGCGCAATCAGACTTTTATATGCTTACTGCTAATTGTGATTGGTTAATACATACATTTGTCTTTAAATGATTGGCTAAACTTTATTAATTATATTTACATGTTTCTTCTACTTGCGGTTTTGCTAACAAGCTTGAGTCAGGTTCAGTCCTTGTTCTCCCACGGTATACTTTCGCAAACTTGTTATCTGTGCAAGGTCAGCATGACCCTGCTTCTTCTCCAGCTTGTACTTTTCCACTGAGCGAGCTTGTATTTTTTCACATGGCTTTGTTTTTTCCCTCTGGAGGCCAAAAGCCGATTCACACAGCTTTCCCCTAGACCCGTGGCGGCGCTCACTCAGCCATTCTCCAACACTTGGGAACTTGGGGTTCTGAGATTGCTGCTGTTCTGAGATTGCTACTTGGGATTGTTCTGAGATCGCTCTTGGTTTCACTCCATGATCGCTGCTTGGGGTGGGCTGTGTCAGTCGTTGGGTCATCAGGCAGTGAGAAATTGTACATTGTTTTTTTTTGTATATATCATATTTGTATTATTGTTATTATCATTATTAATACATAGTTATCTTTTTCTTTGCTGTCCTGGTGAACCATCTTTATCTCAACCCACAAGTTTCTCTTTCTTTCCGATTCTCTTCCCCAGCCCACTGGGGATGGTGGGGGGAACAAGCAAGCGGCTGTGTGGTATGTGCTTGCCAGCTGCGGTTAAACTGTGACATGAGTGCACTTCAAACTGGGAACAGTCATCATCAAAAAGTGATAAGAGCAAATTTGATCCTGGATGATACTTGGCCTAATATTTAGACAATAAAGATTTATGCATTTTTTCTTCATTATTTCCACCTGCATACTCCACTCCTAAGATAGAGGCTGTCATCTGCTAAGTACCCGATAAAGCTCCAAGGAAGAGAGAGGGATGAAGGACAAACTTGCTGAGCTCAGACCTGCATCTCAGCAAAATGGCCAGAAAGCCAACAAGTGAGGACAGGTGTTTCACAGACTTCCAATTGCAATTCATTCAGTACATATCCATCCTAACATTTAGAAATTTTTTTCTAAAACTCTCAAACATTCTTAATGTGAAACTACCTTCTTCTCTTTCCACTTTGCTACTTCTCATCCTATTCCAGTGGATATGAAATACAATAATTATGCTGCTCCTTTTTGCAGCAACTTTTTCACTATTTTAATTATAACCAAAAATAATTTCTTCAGTTTCCTTGGTATAAGTACATTCTTATCCTATTGCTCAAACTTCATCTCTGATCAGGAACAGTAACCACCTAGCTGAACAGATGGAAATCATGCATATCTGTCCTCAGAGGTGTGGTCATTTAACCTTGGCTGGATGTCAGGTGCCCACCAAAGTCGCAGAATCTCTCCCCCTTTTCTCCCTGGACAGCAGGGAGAAAATACAATGAAAGGCTCATGGGTAGAGATAAGAACAGGGAGATCACTCACCAGTTACCATCACAGGCAAAACAGACTCGACTTGGGGAAATTAATTCAGTTTATTGCTAATCAAAAGTCAGGGTATGATAATGAAAAACAGACACAAATCTTAAAAACACCTTCCCTCCACCCCTCCCTTCTTCCCGGGCCCAACTTCACTCCCGATTTCTCTACCCCCTCCCCCCAAGCAGCGCAGGGGGACAGGGAACGGGGGCTGTGGTCAGTTCATCACACATCTTTCCCTCTCTTTCCTCCCCACACTCTACCCTGCCCCAGCATGGGATCTCTCCCATGGGAGACAGTCCTCCATGGACTTCTCTGTGAGTCCCTCCCACTGGCTGCAGTTCTTCACAAACTGCCCCAGCGTGGGTCTTTTCCACAGGGCTCAGTCCTTCAGGAACGGACTGCTCCAGCCTGGCCCCCACCATGGGGTCACAGCCCCTGCCAGGAACCTGCTCCAGCGTGGGCTGCCCACAGGGTCACAGCCTCCTTTGGGCATCCCCCTGCCCCACATGGGGCCCTCCCTGGGTGCAGGGGGGTCTCTGCTCCCCCGTGGGCCTCTGTGGGAGCAGGGCCACAGCCGGCCTTGCCAGGGGCTGCACTGGGGGGTTGCAGGGGAACCTCTGCTCTGGCGCCTGGAGCTCCTCCTGCCCCTCCTGCTGCACTGGCCTTCATGTCTGCAGAGTCATTGCTCTCCCATCTCACTCCTCTCTTCACTGCTATATTCCCGCAGCAGGTTTTCCTTTGCCCTTCTTCAATATGTTACCCCAGAGGTGCTACCACCATCACTGATGGGCTCGGCCTGGGCCAGCGGCGGGGGCCCTCTTACGCCACTGACATTGGCTCTATCGGACACGGGGGAAGCTTCTGTCATCTTCTCACAGAAGCCACCCCCTGCTGCAAAACCTTGCCACACAAACCCAATAGAACAGGCTATTCAATAGATGCAGAAAGTCTCTCCACCTTTATCTCCTAGTCACGGGCCAGTATCTCTGCCACTGTTACTGAGCAAAACACAGTAACAACCTGTCACCCAAGGCAGATACTGCTCAGAAATTACCATTTGATCATAAGGCCCTCCACCTGCCCGACAGGTTTGTAAATGTATTGTACTGTCTCTTAGCAGATGATCAATTTGTAGCCAAGCAACTCCTTTACCTTCCATAAGATCCATAAAAAGATGACACTTTCATCGATAGGAAGTGGATAGTATGCTGAAATCTAAGTTGCCATATATTGTCTCTGTATTTGTACACTAAAGAAAACCAGCTTTTGGTACTGCAGACTCCCAGTTTCTGACAACAGGAAAGGGTTTAAGCCTTTTGATTCTTGGTTCAATTCATCCAGCTAAGAACTGGCAACACTCGTAACTACACTCATAACTAGTGGTTAGTGGGAGGTAGTCATCTAACCATTAGAAACTACAGTCCCTAACTTGTTTCACACAGGGTAAGAAACAACTCTTAGAAAATAATTACTTCTGGTCACAACTGGCCACATTACCAAAGTCACTCAGTGGCCAGCATCCTGAAATCTTGATGATCTGGCCATTTATTTAGGTATTTTGCATAGCTTTAGTTATTTTGAAAATCTGTCTTTGGCAGCTAAGTGCTATTTAAACTTATTATGGATAAATCTAAAATCAGGCTATTTTTTGATCTTCAATATTTAAAAAACCCCAAAACACAACAAAAAACCCCAACAAAACCAGGATTTGGAATGCTGTCCAGCAGATTTACAGACTGAAAAATGTGTTTTATTCATTTTTCTGATTGAAATGGTGTCATGATGAGTCTCTCCTAAATAGGAGGAGAATTCTTAAGAAAATGAAATTATATCCATTCTTGAACATCCAGGGTTCAAACCTCACGACTTTTGTTTCCCTAAAATTGTTTTTTTTTTTTTTTTTGGTGCTGTCAGCAGAGACCTGAAAGGGAGAAATTTGTGTTACTGCAGTTGAATGCTGGGGGGCATATTTGTTCCCGAGCTGTTAACAGCATCTGAAGAGAGTCAGGACACTAACCAATGGAGATTACCTATCAGGACAAGGAAGAAATTGTCAAAAGCAAAACCTACACCATTTCCTAGCATGCTCAGGTCCTCAGCTGGCAATGCCAATCCGAACAGCTTGTGTTCACACAGTACTAGAGCATGACAAGTAAACATCATGCTACAATTTCAGGATGTCCTTGGCTGAGTTACCTTGCTAATGCAAATTCAGTGGGTAACTAACAGCATGGGAGAAACAGCGCTTAGCAGTTGAAATCTATTGCAAAGCCATATGGATCTATTTTAAAGCCTGCACTAAAGTAGTTACATAGAATTCAGAGTATAAAAAACAGATGGAAGCCCTTTCCATCACACAATGCAATGAAATCTGTTCCCCAACCAGCACAAGCACATCCCCCAGAGACTGAGACTAGGGTAAGAGAAAGACACAGCTGAAAGGAATTCACTGATCTGATGCCTCTCCTTGACAGGGCTGTTGAACAAGAAGCAGCCTAACTGGGTGAAGCCAGAAGAGCTGAGATGAATAATCTTCCCCAAGGACCCCAGCTGAAACCTTTTCTTTGCAGTACAGAGCTCATTTCAGCCTCTGCGTAGTTCATTTGACCCTCTTCAGACCCCTCTCTGTGTGACTTCTCTCCAGTCCAAAGTAAACAGTCCTATCCCCTCAGATGAGCGAGGTAAAATCTGCAGCTTAAATAGAGGTCTCCTGACCTTTGGATGTGACTTAGGTTTCCCAGGGACATTGTGTGCAATGATAACTGGCATTTTCTAACAAAGACACATTTTCAATGTTGCTGCAAGGGAAATATACTGAATATGTCAAACAAGAACCTCCATCATTATCTTCATCTGGACCTTTCTCTCTGTGACTGACATATAAAAGAGTGAAGTTAAGTCAGACTTCATCTCTTCCCAATTTTTACAGCTTTATTTCCTTCACTCCTGTAGACTGAAGCACAATACCTACAAAGCTGTTGATTTTTGTGGGGAAAATCAAGAAGCTCCATCTCTCCGTTCTCTGTTCAGTCTCATACTCTTTGTATGCCACGCATGCGTATGCCCACATATGTTCCCCATCGTGGCAATGTGGGCCCACCATAGTTACAGGATGGCTCTCCATCTTGTCTCACTGTGGAAAAATTCCAGGTCCAAAATTTACCAAGCAGTATTTTGTAGTTTTGTTGGCAAGAGGAAGAGCAGATAAGATTTTGGTTCCTTGCAGTGTAAGGTTTGTTTAAAAACATATTTTCCTCTGATTAGAAATTATTTCTGACAACCAATGTTCACAGTTCCAGGGCAGCTAAATTTGCTGGCACTGCAGGGCTGAATACATAGTAGAAAGGGTAGAATTCTTCCTCAATGGACCCAGGAGAGCTTAAAATGCTGGAAGGGTAAAGCATAAGACCATCATAATTAACTGGTATTATATTTATGCATAGCTCAAGTGAGAGAGATTACTGGCAGGGAAAATTCTACATTTTGAACTTGTGAACTTACCATTTTTTGCACAGTCAGAATCACAGCTTCCCTAACGTGTATATTTTCCTACTATTCTACTGATGGAAAGACAATTTGAGAAACAGGAAAACTTGATTGTAAAAAGCTGCAATAACTGACATAGAATCATATGTAGGAGTAGTACTTGGAAAAAATGACTTCATGATTGGCTGCATAGATGTCAGTTTTTCTGTGTTGTTTTCAAGTAGTAACCAGCTTTGCATCAGCCCAATGTCAGCTATTGGTAAAGTCCTCAGAAGGCTATTTGCGATCCTCATGCATAGCATGTAGCATGAAATGGATGTTGGAAGTGCAATGGCAAACCACATTATATTGTTGGGGCTCTACAGATCTGAACAAATCTTAAACATTTTTTTACGCTTGTGGCTAGGCTCCATGTTCTTTTCCACGTGAATCATGGCTGATACTGTTGGAAGATGCTTCTGACTAGTTTCTGGACAGAACCTTTCAACACACAGAGGTTGTAACTCTCTATGAATCAGAAATAATTATCTGTCACACAGTGAAGGTGTACAAGGCAACAGAACTAGCTGGACAGTGGAAAAAGTTATTTGGGTCAACACTCAGTTTTAACATTTATTAATTTTTAATCAGTATTCGCACATCACCTAAACTTCATGGTGTTGGCTAGTTTCTGCACTTCTAGACAACTTAGCAAACACTAATCAGAAACAAGATAGCTTATTTCTCAAAAATCATGGCTCCAGATCTTCCCTAGCAGATGCCATTCTTTGTCACTGGGTTTCCCTTTTCTTTTTCAGGACACTGTTTCAGCAGTACTTCTAGCAGCAATGAATGCCTGTGAGCCTAAGCACTTACAATGTGGATTGCATTGCATTCAACTTTGCAGGACATTCTGTACATGCTCTGTTGACCTACATATGCCGTCTGGCTCTTGCACAAAGATCCAAGGCAGCTCCGTTTCCTGCCATGAGTCATCATTCAAGAATGATAGTTAAATAGGAGAAAAAGGAAGGAAAAAAACCCAAACAAATTCCAGGGAAAAGCAAGTAGCAGCAGCCTGTGGTTTTTACAGACAGAATTACAGGGTTTTTTTCCTCCTTTTAGTAACTATCTTGCTAGGAAATCCCAGGAAAGTCAGAGCCTTGTAGTTTTTATTATGCAACAACAAGCCTGAGTGGAAAGACTGTATTAGAGCATAACATTGACTTTGGGCTGCTGTAGTGAAGTAGATATTGTCCATGTATTTGTCTCCACTAGAGTTTCAGAGTGAGAAATTTTATGAATACACACATGCACAACCCCTTTTTATTAATGAAGATACAGTCTTAGGTTAAAGAATAAGTGTTTAGAACCTGGATCAGTTGTGTGAGGAGTGTGCGCATTAGCCCTTGCAAATATCAGGTGCCTCAAGTTAAATGGCCATTAGTTAACTTGAAATAAAGTCAAGTGAAGATAAGCTCTGCTGGAAAGATGGGAAGTGCTAAAAAGAGACTTATTCTGGGTGAGTTAGTCTGCATCTTGTACCTTCCCCTGAAGCAACAAACAGTGATTACTGTAGGAGACAGCATACTGGATTAAACCACTCTAATCTACCAAAGGAATGCTATTTTTTTTTTTTTTCCTGTAGAATGCCCAGAGAAACATCTTGCTAGACCTCACCTTTCCCTGATGTTTTGTTTCTGTCAAAGTGTTTTTCTGTCTTATAGGCAAGATCATTTCCTCTCTGGGGACTATGGGGTTGGCAAATTAAATTACATACTTTTTTCAATGCTGTCAAAATTGGTGGGGGGTTTTGTGTTTATTTTTTACTATAATTTTTGACAGAAACAGAAAAAAAAAAAACAAAACAAACCCACAACAACCCAGAGAGAAATCTATGGTGAAGGGAGGAAAGAAGCTGAAGAAGAGCACAGGGAGGCAATGGGACTCAGCTAGCTAAGAAAAACAACAGAGCATGGAGGATGAACAAGAAGAGTAAAAGGAGCAGTGAAGGGACTTTCTCATGCTCTTACTGTGAAAAGGCAATGATAAGCATGTCACAGGTGTTAAAAAATGAAGCTAAAAGTATCAATAAAACAGAATCTGTCACCCAGATTTTTCCATCTGTTCTCAGGCCGGGAGTGACTGAGATGGATTCATTTGCATGGTGGCTCTCGGCAGCCTGTACAATATGAGCTGATGGTTATTTTCTGAGGAAGTAGTGTTCATATCCCTCTGCTTCACAGGGCAGTAATCAATCCTTGTGTTGCAGTCTCTGCTAGAAGGCTTATTAGAGCAAAAGCATGGAAACTAAACTGCTTTTCACTTTAGTAGTGGTCTTGTGGGATCAGAAAAGAACCACAAGTGGAAGGAAGAAGGAGAGTGGGTGTAAAAGTTCATATGCTCCTACCCACACCTCACCTCTTCTGAGGATAGACAAAGACTTTCACTATCAGTGATCTATACAAGGCAGAAGGTTCTCTTTCAAAAGCACCTGCTGGAAAAAGTACCTTATTCTAATATTAACACTCAACTGGAGTGGGAGGACAACACCAGCTGTATGATCACGACACAGGTTGGCTTTGGGGCTGAAGTCAACTTAACAGGGCTGCAAAGGTCAGCTGCTTAGAATAGAATAGAATATAGAATAGAATAGAATAGAATAGAATAGAACAGAACAAAATAGACTATTTCAGTTGAAAGAGTCCTACAACAACCACCTAGTCCAACTGCCTGACCACTTCAGGGCTGACCAAAAGCTAACTCATGTTATTAAGGGCATTGTCCAAATGCCTCTTAAACACTGACAGGCTTGGGGCCTACCCTGCCACCTCTCTGCCACCCCTTTCACTATGCTTATAAACCCTTTATGGACATGTACTTTACCCCAGATCACAGGAGTTATCAGTTTGAAATGTGACTTTACAGGTGGTAAAATAGGTGAGTGTTTGAGGGTTTTTTGTTTGTGGGTTTTTTTTTTGTGTGTGTGTTTTTTTGTTTGTTTGTTTTTTTTACCCTCACCTCTTCAACGACCTAATTAGCTCCACACACCTTTGTATTGATTCACTGAGGAGGAACAAATTACGTTAATGAGGGAGAAGCAGCAAGAGGAATAAACATCTTGAGGGTCAGGATCTGATGCTGAGAAAACAGTATTTGGAATGACTGCTTGGGAGGTCACCTGCTGAAGGTCTGGCTGTTTGTGAGACCACTGAGAGAAGCTGCATCAGACAAGGTTTCAAGGTCCAGAAGAGCTTTGCACCTGGCCCCCCACACCAGCCCTGCACCTGGGTCTGGTCACCAGCTAAAGTTTTTTTCCTAACAACTGTTTCTATGGCAGCGTCATGCAGATAGTATTAGTCATCCTGGCTGGAAAAGGTGGTGTCAAAGGTTCACAATCCAGCACTAGTCAGCTCTGGTGGGGGAGGGCAGCAGCTGGTCTCAGAAAGCATCTAGGCAGGACTGGTTTGATGAGGGTGGAGCTTCTTTCAAGAGCTTGCAAGCACAAGGTCCATGTTCATCTGAACTGACTGCTGGTACCAGGTAATGAAGTTCTCTGCGTTCAACCCATTCCTTCATTGGTAGCTGTGGTTCCATTTAAAATAGGAGATGGCAAGAGCTTAAGCCACAAGGAGTGGTTAGAGATGTTTCTGTTGGTAAGGAACCATTCCCCCCATCCTTCGGTATTGAAATCTGAAATCAGAAACAAAATTTAACGACTTCTGCCATGCACTTTTGGAGGGACAGGGTGCAAGCAGCACTATAAAGATGAATTCTTGCAGAGCGAAGATAGGAGGCCTCCAGAGCAGCTCCAGAGCATGGTAATGTGTAGGAGTTGCTACGCTTGTTTAGCAGGTTTAGCTGGCCCAGACACAACACCCCTGGAGTTGTCAGCATTTCCTGCGCATTAGCCATCACCTCCTGGCAACTGTGACCTGACAGTCTTCTTCCCCACCCGGAAAAAAGACAAGGCAGAGAGTTCGAAGGCTCCCCTGGATGCCTTCCCATATAACAATGTCTTCATGGGATTGTCCCTCCCCACATGCCGGGGAGAGCCCCTGCTTCTAACAATAAAGAGCAAAAAAGATAACGGCAATGGGAAACCTGTACATACAAGCCCAAACTTGTGTTCCCTCTAAAACAGTTTTGATCTGCTAAGGCTGTGAGGCAGCACCAACACTGAATATTATCAAGTACATCAAGCCAAAGACATTTGTAACTCAATACTTCTGGATCAACATGTGTGAACTGTGTTCTAGCATCTCTGGATATTTGAAGCCTAGAAGATCACTCCTCCATGGTTAAGTGCACCTTCAGACTTCTTTCAGTCACAAACCAGATGGGTTTGGCTTTAAACTGGGTCCAGAGGCAGGGGAAAAAAAGAAAGATGGCTTGTAGATGTTCTCTCAGATTCCTTGCCTCTTAACTGAGCAGAGGGACAGTCTGGTCCAGTTTCTTATCCAAAAAACTTGCTTAGATTAAGCTTTATAGCCTCTAAGTGGAATGAACAAATGACTGCCCTTCGACTGTCAAATTTTGTCACTTAGATTCTAAGTAAATACTTTATTAAGACTTGTTTACACATGAAGCTTTTCCTGATTAAGTCCACATGTGGGTACTTTTGTTCTGAATAAGGAATATCCATGCAGTTATTTCAGAGCAGCCATTGCACTTGCAAATTCATTGCCACCTCCAACTCACATTAACTTCAAAGTGCTGTTAAAACAAGCATATTTTTGAGAGCTTGTCTAGCTGCCAATATAACACAGAAAACTGAAGACAGAACGAGGGCTCTTCATGTAGTTAAGTAGGGGTGAGAATAGCTGCATAGCTGTTGCACTCTTAAATTCAAGCCCAGCTTGTTTCACAGTATTTCATTTATACAGACAGCCTTTAACTTCCCCCCATCCCCCATCACCCTAAAATGCCTAGCTTTGGTAGGGAGAACTATCTCCATTCCACATTTTCCATGATGACATGATATAAAGAATGTTTATTGGACAAACATGAATATTTCAGGGAAAAAAACCAAACCCACAACATATTTGAATGGTTACTTGAATAAAAATTCCTGTACAGGAGCCAATGCCACTGGGCTTAATTACTTCATCTATTTATGAATGTTTAATGTTTAGTTTGTTATATTGCCATCACCTCACTATGTCCAGCCATTTTTCTGTGTCATTTCCTTTGCCTTATCACACCTAATTCCATGGAAAAGGTCCTTCTGCAGTTAAAAGTAAAACCTATCTGGGGATCAGAATATATTCCAAGCACAGTGTGCACACATTGACACAGATGCTGTAATTATGGTTGATGATTAGTGGTGAGTGAATATTTATTGCCAAAAAAGATGAAGAAAAAAAATATTCTTGGCTTTTGTAAAGCCTTTGTAAAATTGGAGCATTTAATTAAGATTTTTATACCATACCTCCTAATTTCTTAAAGCTTGACTGACAAAGCTAAAGAAAATTCAGCCCTCCCAGCCTTCATGACCAACAGAATCACAGAGCCAAAAAGTCTAAGAATGGATGCAACTATAGTGGAAGGGGCACTGCTGCCAACTTGTTTTTGTTCAGAGGATGGGCCAAAGAGACTCAACTACTGATGCACGTCCACTTGGAAAGTCTGCTGGTACAAACATGTAACTAAAACATTTCTTAGTAGAGGCAAGACCTGCTGTCAGATGTCCTATGCCCAAATGCAGCAGTGTCCTTTTATAAACTTTGCTTTTATTGATCTGTGTCTTTTTTTGCCTACCAGATGTGGGCAGATTGCCTAAATCACATGAAAACAACAATCTGGATTTGGCTCTAGGACTTGATCACATGAGAACACAGGGACAGGTCAGCTGCCATGACCTACTTAGCTTTCTGGGAGGAGGTGCAGCCTCTTAATCACGATAAAGCCCTTGTGTAGGTGAACACGTGTGATGGTTTTTATGAGATTTGCTGTACCGATGAGGAATAGCAAGTTCATCTCTTATGTAGAATTGTGTCTAGTCCTGCAGGGAGTGGGGCATGGGGGGCAGTTAATGGTTGTGCCTCTGATTTTCTTTTGAGCAAATAATGCATTCCTCCTGGCAGCTTACAGTCTGCTGTCAACCAGCTCAGCTCTGAAATACGAGCTATGGTAGATGGAGAGGGGGGAAGGTCAGCCTGGAAGGGTGTGGGAGAGGATTTCCATTCCAGACACAGGCTTTTGGTTAGAGCACTATTGTTCAAATGTGAGTGATTCAAATGATCAATGAGAAAAATTTTCTCTCCTTGCCCCTCTCCCCCTTTTCAGCAATCCTAATGTAAGCATTAAGGCAGATACACACTTTTTGTTATACTTCACTGGTTTTCCTAGTCCTGATTGCATTGAGCATTTCACAGTAAGACTTCAAAGTGCGCCTATCTTTTCATTTTACCTGTGGATGTACAATTTGCTTGAAAATATGTGTCCTGCTCAAATTACATTAAGAAAACATCAGAACTATGATATACACACATCAGTTAGACGTAAATTAGTGCTATTTCAAATTCTGCTGCAGCATCTCATCAGTTTTCAGCATTTTTTCTTTCATACTAGGAATCAGGTTTTTACACCCCTCTGCTGACATTTGAAGAGTTAGTCTCCATGCTGTCAAACACTGAAAACCTCGTGAAACCCAGTGTTAAAGCACTCACAAACAATGAGAGAAAAACAAGAAATAACTTGTTTTTAAAGAATGAATTACAGTGCTAAGAGGTGCTGTTAAAAAATACACATGTGAAATCCATGACATTTAAGCATATATTATTTCTTATTTCTAGCCAAGGGATACACAATACAAATATGGGGCAATGCGTGATCCAGAACTAGTAGGATTATCTAATATAATTAGCCAAGTTATTGCTCGAACTAGGGGAACTGTGAATTACTTTTAGTAGGTTAAAAATGACAGTGGAAGCAGGAGGTTCTTTGATCAATTCCACTTCTTCAGAAAGACTGTACACAATAACATTGCCTGAAATCATCAGGAACCTAGTAACAGGAAAAACTTTCTTAGAAAACCACCAGCAAGATATATTTTCTCTGACAGTTGCCTGGGGTTTTTTGCCAATACATGCATATGTTTGGTGATGGAGACCATTCTCTGGCACTATAACAGAGCACAAACTTTCCTCATCTTATTTGGAATTAGGTAGTTGTTGCTTGTTTGAAGGGAGATACTCTTCTACCCTAATGGAAGATTAATGCTGCAAGTTTCTTAGTCCAGTTCAGGAAAAGAAGTATTACAGAACACATTCATTAAAACACCTGCCACCACCACCCATGGGCAAATTACAAAAATCAGAAAACCACATTTATGAACACTGTAATTCAGACAAATGCTATTGTCCAATCAATGAATGTAATTTTAAAAATTCCTCCAGGAATATCACACTAATAACCTTATCTCTGCTCTGAGGCAAAGCCCAATAACTTCTAAAGACTAGATGAATCACAATTACTTGATCATCTCGTAGCCTGAAGAACTGTAAACATGGACATTTATAAGCCATAGTCTGCACTGCTGTACCGAGGTACATCATTTTTTGTGCTGCATATGAACTTGAAGCTACACTCTACCAAAAAAGGCTTTATGTCATTTAGAACATAAATCTTGGAGAAACAAAACAAAACAAAACAAAACAGGCCTTTTACTGAGGTCCACAGAGATATTTTGACCTCCAAAGGATTTCTGGAAGGAAGGATGCAAATCTACTTTTCATTAATTCCTACTTTTTTGTGTGTTTGTTTGTTTTACTCTTCATTTGCTCTCCTTCACATTTTATTCCTTTCCTTTGGCAACCTCCCTTTATCCTTTTTTGTCTTTCTTCAGTGCTTTCCCCTTTCCTCCTATGCCTTGTGTACCTTTTCCAACCCGTTCTCTCTTCTCATTCTCTTCACTATACTTGCTTCTCTTCTGGTGCTCTCTCTTGAGACCTGTCCTTAAATTTGATGTTTACACTCAGCAAGAAAAGAGACTGGTGATAGTTTCACATTCCTGTTCTCTTTCTCCTTCCTTCTTCTTGTCAAGTTCTGAGTCACCAAAATATTTAAGACTGTAAAAAACCTGCATTCATGACTGTGCTGCCATTTAAAATTACGGAGATGTGTAATATGAGCTAATGTAAACACTTGATCAGGAAATCTACAGAGAATGAGTTCATAATTCTTCCCTGACCTTCCTCAAGCAGTTCTTCAGAGGTTCTCAGAGCTGGATGTGGCCATGGTGTGAATGAATGTGGTGCTTCTGCAGCAGCTCAGATTCCCAGCTCTCAGGTAACTAAGAGACCACAAGGCAATGCCAACTGCAGGTTAGACAGGTAAAGAGGAGACAACTGATCCCCTGCAACACAGATAACATTAATGGGAGTTTTAGAGTATGGGATCTCTGGAGAAAAACCCCAAACCCTTACCTTTATTTTTTTTTTTCTTGTGAGTCTCCATTATTCATTAGTTATGATTACTTGTATTATAGTGGACACTTCATAATGTGTCATAACTGAGGGTTTAAAATCATCCTAATTACAGTAACTTTTTATACATAGGACTTTTTGAAGTATTTGTGTGTTTAAGCTTTCCACATTAAACCTTGAGAATTTTCCATGTTTAATCTCAGGTGGAAAGTATTTTGAAATGCTCTAAGCAAAATTAATTCATCTGAGTTTTTTTTTTTTTCTGTTTATCAGGAAGGTTAATAAAGCATTTTAATCTCTAAAAATATTATTTGCCAAGGTTCTCATTGCTGTGGTCAAGAACCCAAAGTGGAGAGCAATCTCTCTTGCTCTCGATTATTTGGAGAATTTTACTTGCTTCAGAGTAAGTAAACTTGCTCTGAAGCCAGACTACTTATGGTCTCTGTTTTCCAGAGAGAGGTAATTAGAATTCCCTAAAGGAAGTGAATAAGTGAAAATATTTCTACCCTAGCTGTTAAAGAAATCTAAACTAGAATCAAAGAATTACATGCGAAGTTTTAACATAGATTTATATCGATAAATTGCAATAGACAATGAAAAGAGTAACACAGATAAAAAATTACTCATCCTAGAAATATATCCTTATGTCTGTATTTTAATGCTCAACACTGACAAGACACAAAGCATTTCCTAAATGCTACTGCAGCAAAGAATTTGGTTTATTTTGTATGCATAACAAAAATGAGGAAACCTTGTTGAATTCTTAAGAAGATGGGCGAAGCAAAAAAAAAAATGGCAAACAAGTGGTGACTAGCCAGGATCAGTATGTCCCCAAAGAAAGGAAAACAACATACTGTTCAGATGTCATAAAGAAAAGAACCATCAAAAAGACCACATTTCTTTGTATCGCCAGTAAGTTAAAAGCTAAGACTAAACACCAAGAGCATGAATCAGGCTTGTTTACAATTAATAACAAAAGCTATTGTCTGAGTCCCAACTTCATAATAAATCTACAGGCTTTTCAGAGGTCTAAACTGTTAAAAAAAAAAAAAAAAAGTAATACTCAGACTACAATGATGACCTACCACACAACTTAGATCTCCAGCAAGAAATGCAGAGTTTCTGTGAATGTTTTCTTTATTGTATAGTCTTGATTCATTCCTACAACCCTGTACACTGCATATGGCAAAAATCATGTGGATGACCATAACACCTACTGGAAATATGGGATAAACTGGAGGTAACTGGAGGTGCAGGTAACCTTCATTCTAGTATTTTTTTGAATAAATACTTGATTTTGCAGCCTTATCAATGGTTTAATGAGCAGTTTTATCAGTAATTTTTAACAGAAAATTAAGAATAAATGACCTATTTTCTTATTCTTCCCTAGCAACTCAATCACATGATGTCAGCTTGACACTTTGGTCCTAAACAAGACCAAATTACAGACTTTTGTGACTCGTGCCAGCAGAGAAATAACTGAGGTAGCGTGTTTTCATATGCTATGCAGAATGGCTTGCCCTTGTGAGTGGATTTCACTACTATTTGCTTACACCTGAGGGCTGGGGAGATTCAGAAGTTGTGAGTTTTATTCCAGACCTGAAATAGAAACCTAGTAGATCCGTCTTAAGCTTCTCTGCCTGTTTCCCTTGAAACTGACCCTTTCGGCTTCAGTCTTTCCACATTGACTCCCAAATCCTTGCTCTCTCTTACCTCTGTTTATATCATAGAATCATAGAATTATAGAATGTTTTGGGTTGGAAGGGACCCCCAGAGCCCATCTAGTCCAACCCCCCTGCAGTGAGCAGGGACACCATTACCCAGATCAGGTTGCTCAGAGCCCCGTCCAACCTGGCCTTGAATGTTTCCAGGGATGGGGCCTCCACCGCCTCTCTGGGCAACCCGTTCCAGTGCTTTACCACCCTCATTGTGAAGAATTTCTTCCTTACATCCAATCTAAACCTACCCTGTTTCAGTTTAAAACCATTACCCATACTTACTTTACCCAAGTAAAGTAACCCATACTTTCTTGCCCAACTCATGCAAATTTTTACGATTTTCCCCCTGGATGGTTTCAGTGTCCTCCAGGATCCAAGAAAGGTGATGTAATACCCCTTTTACTTTCATAGTATATATTATCCCTCTCCAAAGCCTAGACCCAACAGCTCAACAACCCCTAGTCTCCACTTCCTCAATTCTCCACCCAGTTTTCTTGACCAACCAGTCTACTGTACTTCCGTATTAAATCCCAGTCTCTGTTTGTGTTTCCTCTGTTTCCTTCTGCTGTACCAGTTGTATTCCTGGGATACCCATGCCTCACATAACTTTCTACCTCCCATATCTAGTTCCTGCCTTTTTTCCTTTTAAATTAGGTCCCCTCTTTTCACTCCTTAGGCATCAATGTGATAGAGAGTAACTGAGACGAGCATTTTGGTTTAAGTCCTGTTGTTTGGCCATAGTCCAGCCCACAAACATGTCAGAGCTACAACCAAAGACCATGCTCAGTCCACAGCTGTAGTATGCCTGATGTGGATGCAAGAAACGTGACAGTGGTTAACATGCTGGTGTGCTGAGACCACTATTTATCTCACCGATCAGTAGCAGTTCAGTAACTCCCTACTCCTTAACTCCTTTACCAGCCTGTCTATATCCATCTGCTGTCCTGCTCCGTGCATCCCGATCAGCACATTTCTGGGGCAAGGACTGCCTTGGAGTTGTGTCTGTACAGAGTGTAGCACAGTGGGATCTTGGTTCAGAGTGAGAGCTAGATGGGACTGTGAGGTTCATGAGGATAAAAAAATCAGGATGCCTGCTGAAAGCATGAACACCTTACATTTTTTTTTAAAGGGCTTTAACTTGCCAAATGTGTGCAGAGCTTCACAGGAACAGCAAAAAGCACGTCCCCAGCATAAAGGCTATTTCTCTCCAAAATGTCAAGTCACCCTGGAGCTCCCTAAAAAAAGGACATCAGAATTTTTTAATGGAGGAAAACAGTCTCTTCTTTTCCCTTGACCTCCTTCTTGGAAATAGAGGAATGTTTTTCACTGTGATTTTCCAAATAAATTAAAATGTAATCAAATGAAATACAAACACTAGACATAAGGCCAGAAAGTTTTAGCCTGAATGGCTAATATTTTGTGAAAGCTTTTGCAATTGGAAATGTGTTTACTATAGGAAATGCAGTCAACTTGAATAATAGGTGGTGCTTTTAAGTCCTTCCTATAAGACAGAATCACCCACACAAATAAAACTCTTATTTTCTAGAGAAAAAAAAATATTAATTGCTTCCCATGTTAAGGGTATAGATTTGTTGGCAGACACATCCAGTTCTAATCTTCAAGTCTCAGTTTAGAGGATTCCTTAAAAAGACATTTGCAACTTCCATTCCTTCATCCCTGCTATTAGTCTTGGAGAATTTTTTTGAGAGTAAGATGATCTTAAATCCACAGCCTTCCACATACACTCCTGAACTAATCCTCTCTCTCAACACACTGCAGTATTACACCCAGCATCCACATCTAACAGGTGTTCCTGTCTTGGGGGGGGCACTGGGGGAGGGGCTGCGTGCATATGCACAGCTGTGTGGAGAAGAATGACCACGAATTAACTCAAAACTTAAACATTAACTTAAGTCAAAATGTGCATTAGCTGAAACCATGGTAAGATATATACTGCTACAATGTCTGGTGGCTTTATTTCTTAATTTAGTCCTTTCAGTATTTGCATCCAGGTATCCTCAGGTATAAAGTGTAGGTACCAAACTTCCCTGCCTTAACTCCATTTTATCTATGATTTCCTCAAAATTTTAGTTCCATCACTGTTACATAAAGCTTAACTAGACACTTTCATTTCTACCTTGCTGTTGCATATTTTGAGCTTATTTTTTACCAATAAAGTGCATTTTGAGCCATATTTCCACCCTGAAGCAAAAGAGAAATACAGCCCCCAGAATAAGATGTTTGAGGAAAAGCATCTCATGTTAGGTAGGTTAGTCTTAGGTGGGTTTGACTGATAAACTGAAAGGGCTTCACACATCTTTACATCCTGTTACCAACATATATGTTACTTTTGTGTGGCTAAGTACCATCTCTTCAGTTTTCACATAATCTGTCTTGACAGTCAGCAGAGAAGGAAAATGGGGGACTGAGGGGAGCAGACCTTCTGAGAGGATGGACTTAGGCACTTTGGTTTCTTTTCCGCACTGTAAAAAGGAGCGAATGGGTGTGGGGACAGCCACCTCTGGTTATCCCAAAGAGGTCTGTCTGCATGGTTAAAATTCAGAACAAAGTATCTCTAATTCTGCACACACGGTGTATAACACAACAGCTTAGGGTAGGCAAGAGGAATCTCGAGCTAACCAAACCTAATTACACAAACTGGAGTTTGGTTGAGACATTAAGTTCAAACACCCGTTCCAGCGACAAGAAAGAAGATGCTCGAAGATCTTCTGGAAGAACACCCGTTAGTCCTCCAGTTTTATATTCCATTAAAATCATCAGGCAAATTGAGGACTAAACCAACAAATTCCATTTACAGTGTTCAATTATACTAACCCACTCTCCCACTCTTTACAGTATGCTTGTATATGTAGTATTTAAGCTAAAAAGACTGTATTTCTCTTTCATTTATCTGACCGGATCCATATTCAAAGTTTGTTGTTGCCTAGGAAACAGTGGATAAAAGCAATGAAAGCAAAATATTTCACTGAACATCCTAAATGGCTTTAGATGCCTGTAGTATTCTCAGTTGTTCCTACAGACAGGCAATCCTCAATTCTAGTCTTTGCCGACAGGTGAAAGATGAGTGGCAATTCAATTTTATTTAAAAATGTAAACCCCAGTAATTTGAGAAGAGTAGTATAGTCTAGTGATTAGCTGTCAGATGATTGATGTCCTCTGCGTGACTTGACTTGCAGTGACCTTCAGCAACTCCCTCAACCTCATTCTTGTGCTTGTGTGGACAAATTTTTTTCATGCCTACCCTGTGACATAGGGATCTGTGACATAGCTGATATGATGTTGTTTCTCAAAAGCTGAAGAACATAAACTTGCTGTGCAATGTCTTAACCAAGACATGTGAAATATGCAAATGACTAAAATAATCTGCTTCATGTTTGACTCACTTGTAGTATCTCATACACACTCTTACGGTTACGCCAGAATATAAAAGAGGAGAGAAAAATGCTGTTTTATGACTAAGAAACTTACTTTGTTTTTCTTATAAAAATATAATACACTTCAAGTGTGACAAAATTAACACAGCAGCTCTGACTGAAGCAATGTGTATTTGCCAGTATTTAAGAGACAGAAATGCTTGCTCATCGAGTCACACTTCTCCAGTAAGCATGAATAAAAAAATCTGACTGCAACAAGAATTCACAGTTCTTGCATTGGTGTCATAGATAATCAGGTCTGACTTCCTGAGGTGCAGAAATATTTGAAGACACAATATTCAAAGAACTGAATGAACAGAAACGTTGCATTTTTTGTCTTTTTCTTCCTCTGATGGGACAGTGGTACATGTTTTATTATTGTAACAGGAAAAAAAAAACTAAACCAAACCAAACCCCAAAAAACAGAAGAGCTAGCACTGGGAAGATAACTGCCCCATGCATTTCAATATAGTTTCAATTCCACAGTACAGGATGGGACCCATCCCCATCCTTTGACAATGCAGAGTACCAGAGGAGTGCAACACAACTGGCTTACTCGTACTATCACAGCTGACTCTGCTGTAGTAACCAATATAAATACTAAGTAGCTGTCTTGCTTCATTATTTCTCATGTCAAGGAAAGTTCCTGCTGCTAGCGAGATTTATTTGTGTCTCTTCTGGGGAGGAAATAAGGATGTGAGCAACTGACACATCTCTTTTACCCCAACTACTAAGCATATTGAGTTGAAACACAAACACCTCTGGTCCAGTGACTCTGTCGATATTTAGTACTTATAGAAGTACAATTTGTCCATATTGACATATGCTGACTTCGTTGGGCTTATGAAGAACAAAACACAGCTCCTATCTCTTCTTACACCTTTAGTTTCTTCCTGAGCTGGATTATGTCCTGTGACCACTTTGAAGTCATCAGAGCAGCTCCACCTCTGGTAAAACCTGCAAGAACGCTGCTGTAGGCAAAATCTGTGTGACCAAAAGCATTCTTATCAATAGCCACTCTAAATGGATTTACATAGACTCTAAATGGGTCAGATAACTAAGCAAGAGAGCACCTCATCTGCACCACCATTCCCACCTCTTCCAAAGCTGTGCCAATGGTGAGAAAGTGACATATGGTTATGCCCCGAGGGACAAAAAACCCCAACCCATACAAACAAATGCAAATACACTGTTGATGATGGACAGCTGGACAGGGAGCATCCCCCATTTATCAGGGCTGTCTGGAGAACAATATAACCCAAGAAGGGAGTCAGACATGAAAGACTGAAACTAGAAACAGATCAAATTCTTATGAGTACATTAAAGACAAATGGAGAGACATGATCAAACATAAAGAGCGGGGACAAGGCTGTTCTTTGGCTGTTCAGTATGATGACAAGATGATTGAGTTAGCCTTTAGGCTGAAACACCACGGGCCAGTTTACATTGCTGTTACCAGCCCAGCGTGACAGAACAAAAGAACATGAAGACCTGAAATTGCATCTGTTGCAATTGTAGATATCCACTCAAGTAATGGGTGCAAGTGAAAAGCATACCCATTTGTTAAAAGATGATTGACTTAGGGTGCTGTAGGTGCTGTTGAAAATTGATCTAAAAAGTACAATGTAATAAAACGGTAATTTAGACTGAGGAAGGATAAAAAAGTGCCTTCTATTAGGTAAGGGATTAAAGTGTGAAATCATTTTCCAAAGAAAGTCAGGAGCCTGTGACACTGTGCTCCAGTGATGGACACTTTAATAAACGAGATTGTATCAGCCATGGGAGGAAAAACCAGCTTGTTATTTCAGGGGAGACTGTCGCTTCCCCGACAAAACAGTTCAGATGCTTTTTTGTACATGAAATGCTACCGAGGCAGCTCAAATGCAGTACTCCTATATTTACAAATACAGCGCAAAATGAACACAGAAAACAGGTGTGGTTTGACAATCATTTCAAAGGATATTAGTCTAGGGAAGTCAAAAACCTTTGCTGGAGGGTTACTGGAAAAAAACCCGAATGAAAACCAACAAAAAACCTCCTTTCTCCACATAAGACCAGTAAGCCAAAGGCTTCCCACCCCAAGCTATCTCAGGTAGCTGCCTGACCCCCCAAGCTACCTCAGACTGCCCCACACCCCTACTCTCCCAACAGCTCGCTGAAAACACCGCGGGTGAGCCAGCCCCTTCTCTCGCTGCGGGCAGGACTCCCGCCGGGCAGCAGCAGGCCGTGCGCGACGGGAGCCCGCACCGGGGCTTTGGGGCAACACCCAGGGGGGCGGTTCGGCCGTTTGAGG
>JMFS01094660.1:0-28093 GCA_000699545.1 Podiceps cristatus
GACCTCACCTGCAGTGCTACGTCTGCTCTGGTGCCGTCAACACAAGAGGGACATGGAGCTGTTGGAGCGGGGCCAGAGGAGGCTACAAGAATGATCCGAGGGCTGGAGCCCCTCTGCTGTGAGGACAGGCTGAGAGCGTTGGGCTTGTTCAGCCTGGAGAAGAGACGGCTGCGGGGAGACCTGATTGCGGCCTTTCAGGACTTAAAGGGGGGCTATAGGAACGAGGGGGAGAATATGTTCAGTAGGGACAATGGAGATAGGACAAGGGGGAATGGTTTTAAGCTGAAACAGGGTAGGTTTAGATTAGATGTAAGGAGAAAATTCTTTACAATGAGGGTGGTGAAGCACTGGAATGGGTTGCCCAGAGAGGTGGTGGATGCCCCATCCCTGGAAACCTTCAAGGCCAGGTTGGACGGGGCTCTGAGCAACCTGATCTGGGTAATGGTGTCCCTGCTCACTGCAGGGGGGTTGGACTAGATGGTCTCTGGGGGTCCCTTCCAACCCAAAACATTCTATGATTCTATGAGATACTGATGGAAAGAGCTATGTAGGGGAGATAATTGAAATGGGCAATTCAATATTTTGATGTTCACCAGCACTCTCATGTTTTGTTTAAAATGGAAATACTTTGAAAAAAACTGGTAACATTACATTTCTTATGTGGAGAAAAGAGAGAAATTGAATAGCAGTACTGTGCATTGCTCTTCCAGACACAACTACAGCTGATGACTAAAGAAGCTGAGACATGGCAGCTTGGTTCTCCTTCCTGGATCTTGGGTAGCTTCAGTGAGCTGTGGGTGACCCCATGGAAAGGGATTCACAAAGTCTCAAAATAGATTTATAATTTGATTAAATATCACAGCCTAATTTAGAAGTAACCCCTCTGGATGGGCTCTTTATTTCTACAGAGATAAAAGATTTTTTCCTCCCTTTATTTCAGTGGATCAAGGAGCTCTTTTGTCATTTTATGTGTTCTAAATCTGTTTGTTTGTTTCTTTTCCATCCACTTAGAGCTTTACTCAGAACTATGAACATCAGCCTACATTTCCTGGGGAAATACAGAGCAGGTGGTAGGCTTGGTATGAACTCTCAGTTGCATTAATATTACCTTTGAAGAGTTGCTGTAACCTATGGCTACAACTCTGGCAATAGAAAATCTGCGTGGGATTTTGTTCTTTGCCTCTCTTCTTACTGTTGTTATGTCATTTCAATGTATCAATAATCTTGTTTTGTTAACCATTTCATTTATCAAAGGAAAAAAGATGTGAGGAGGAGCTGTACCTTTCCATGGCTCAGCAAGGCTGTCGGCAGAGCTGATGTTATGTGTAACAGGGTGCTATTGCTCAGGCACTAAGTGGCTCCTGACAGATTCTGAAGTTCCAGGTGACTTCTGAGCTCACCCTGTCCTTGGTGCTGCTGTGAAGCCTTCCATGAAGTTTGTATTCCTCTTTTCTCAGTAGCTCTCCCTCTTGTCACATGGGTTTTCCTATTCTCTGCGTTACTCAAGTAATTCTGTGAGATAGAAGGGGTGTGTTGCTGTTGATCAGCTTGAGATGGACTGCTTGTTTGTCATACAGTGGCATAGAGAAGGTGAACAGCATAAAACAGAAGTCTTAGTCTAGACTAAGTTTTCTACCTGTGGTGTGAGTGGTCAGCACTGAAAGCCTGATTGTACACTATGCCACTATGCACCTCTGTTATTGTACTTTCTTGTTGCTTGATTAAACCTTGTTACTGCCCTTAGATAAAACTCATGCACCCCAGTGATATTCCTCAAGAGTCGGATGTTTAGTCTGCTCATTATTTAGGGACTTTTCTCTGATTCAGAAAATGTATCCTAGCCTAATGTGTTCCTGAAGATGGGGGGTCAAGTGTCTGGCATATATTTCAATTCCTACTAGATGGCCCTAATAATGCTACCCCAGTTTCTTGGCTTCCCCATGAGGAATATGCAGAAAAATGGATACTTCTTGCTGATAGAAGCTTTTTCTATAATAACTTGTTTTCATTTGTAAAGATGTGGCTCTCCTGGAGCTGATACCAGGAGAGTAAGACAGTGAATTGGTTGCTTAGTGTTAGAACATCCACATCTGGCACAACATTTCATATCATTTCCATACCAAGCATACTCTTGTATGGCAGACAAGCCGAGAAAAGTTAGTGCCTACCATGTCTGCCCTGGTTGTCTAACTCAGCCCTGAGTTCCCAAGACTTCTGATTTTCTGTAGACATCAAATTCTTCCACCATCATTCAGATTAGAAAATTTGTCTTTCATCTCTTTATGCATTTCCACCCGAGTTCATTTTCAGCTCGAGATGAAAGAAGAAATGAAAAGGTCAGACTCACAAGAGTATATAGGGACTAAACTAGCTTTGATTTCAGTAGGGTCTAGATGTCTAAATACCCCTATTCCTCCAATTTCAAAAGAAAGATGGGTGTTTTCCTCTGGGAAGGTGAACAATTTTGGGTGTAACATTTTCAAACAAAAAAGGCTAAATACATCATACTGAAAGGAAAGGAAATAGGTAAGAAGGGTATATTGATATGCTGGGCTGTAAGAGCAAGGCTCTTAGAAAAAAGTAATTTCATGCATTCTGCTTTGCAAAAGTCCTCTCTGGACCCCACAGTTTTTAGTACTTCATTGGCAGGTAAAATTCTGTTTTTACATTTGTATTGTCTGGGATTGGTAGAGATTTGGGATAAGAAATCATGTTTTTATGATTGGAAATGCTTTCTCAAAGAAAGGTGTTTGACATTAGACTTTGTACTTGTTTAATCTCTTCTGAAAGATTGTTCCATAGCTGGGAAATCTAGACATAATTTTTACCCTTATTTTGACCCTCTCAAAATGGCTGCAGTTGGTGAAGCTGCTACATGATTGCCAATGAGATTGCAAATGAGACACCTGTGCTATTGAAAAAGGGTGGCAAAAGACCTAGGAAGCTATTTCCTCTCGCATGTGTTGTACCAAGGGTTTCCCAGATCTGTAGGATGGTTGTTCCCTTTGCTGCTTGAAAAAGCAGTACTCATTTGAGATTATCAGAGCGTCAAGTCTCAGCGTTGTCCAAGGAACCCCGCAATGTTGCGAGTTTGTGTGTGTGAATTAAGCAAAGGTGCTCCCTAAGCCCAGAAGGACAAGTTGCTGCGAGGGCACTGTACATTATGGTTGAATCTGCTGCCTCTACAGAGAGGCGAAGAGAGAGCATCTTCAGCTTTGCTTGGTTCACCTCATTGCCCAGCTGCTGATGGGTTTGAACATTGCCGAAGGAAAAAACTTCATGTAACAGTTCTGACAGCTTTTTGAAGTCAAGCTCTTACTTAAAGCATAAAAGAACAAGCATAAAGTTGTAGCTTATAGCTAACAGCAGACTCAGAGTTTGCAGCAGTACATACAAGCATTACTCTAGATTTCGAACAGTCACCACTTCCATTTGCCTCCTCCCACAGTTTTGGTGTTTGTATCCAGATGCAGATCATTTGCTGGTTCCACTGTAAGTGAAATATTTTGAGAGCTAGTCGTGTCTTCTTCACTTCAAAATTAGTCATTGAGCAGATGTGAGCTATACAAATGATATTAATAGCTCCTTTTCACATGGGTCCCTGAGTTTTTAAGATATTTTATTTTATTAGTCATACTTTTGCCCAGTCTAACCTTCTCCATTGATAGAAAACTACTAATATGTTTATGTTTACCTCTGCATATGACACTGTATATGTAGGCTGTGTTAAGTCCATGATCTCTGTGTTGCCAGCTTTATATAGAAATCACATTAGTGCAGATGACAGACTTGGTAGAAAATATTTTGATGGGATATGTCCATAAGAACAAGCCTGCTCATTTTCTAACTTGATATGGGGTTTTGTGTCATAACATCTCACTCATTCTTTGGCTACAACTAGATGCACTGTTAAAAATATTTATCTGTAAAAAGAATAAAAATTACTTTCCCACTTAGTGTGGATAGAAACATCACTGCCAAAAAAATCCCTGAAAATTTAAGTTCTAGTTGTAGGATTTTCTGTTGTCTTCACAAACATTTTGTGTTTTTTACAGCCTATCCAGAGATTCAGCAGCATATCTAAATGAGAGTTCTGTTTATCTCAGTATGTGCCAAACTACAGAGAATTCCACTTAATTAAAAGGAGTTCAAAGAGCCAAGCAATTTATTTGCTGAGAGAGTTCAGACACAGTGGATGCAACACCTCACAAAGAAAAGACTTTCATCAACCTTGGTTTTCAGCATTTGTTATTCCTATGCAAATGGAGAGTATCTCTCTTTGTATATGGATAGCATTCTGCATGCAAACGACGTTCTCCTCTGGAAAATAAATACTTTACACCATTAAGAAAAGCACATCCTTCTAAAGATGGATCTTTAAGGTTGCTGTGGTCTCATTCAAAGAACATCTACACTTCCTGGTGAAATCCGACTATTACTGCATGTGCTGTAAATATACTGCAGAAGGTAGCTTTTAAATGGTGTTGGGTATATATTTGTCTTTCAGTAATGCATTTCGGGATGTCATTGTCGGGATCTAGGTGCCTGATGCATATCCCTGGACTTTGTCTCTTTGGATTTTTTTAACATCTATTCTAATTTTAAAGATATCTCATTGAAATATAAGTGCATTATATGACATCTTTAAAAACATCTCAATTGTTTATTGGTTAATGCTGAAGTGTTTCTATAGCTGGGTATTTATTAAACAAATGATTTTCAAAGTGAAATTAGGAAAGTATCAAATTAATGGTGAACATGAGATTTTTAGATTCAGGCAGCATTAATTGCTCCAGGTTAACTGTCATAATGTTTTCAGTGACCTTTCTGGTATGGTTCTTTTTTCTTCCAATTAACTAATTTCTAGAGTCCCTTTGATATTTTTCTTTCCAGTGATTAATTTCTTGTCTTTTGTACTGAAACTTCAGTTCAGATAAGGCCTTACCAGTCTCTATTCGGTATTCAAAAGAGATAGCTAACCAGAATTGCCACTAATTGAATTTATGAATTTTTCAGGAAAAGTAAAACACAAACTTTCTTTTGCTTTTTGGTTAGTAAGACTTCAGTAATATCTCAAATAGCCCATTTTTAAGACTTAGTCCTTTCAGTGTTGGATTCTTTGCTAACCCAGGACATTATCTAGCTTATTAGCTGTTGCCATTTGTTCTGCTCAGTATTGTGCTGAGAATGGTGAACTCACTTCATCAAGTGTATGAAAAGGTGTGTTAGGCTGTCTATGAACTGAATGTCCACCTGAAAGGGTTTATCACTTTCTGTGAAATCTGAATAATTACCTGTTTTTCAACTCACTGCCATTCACTTGTTCAAAATCTTGTATTACAGAATAAGCTGACAGTTACCTCAACTGTCTATGACGACACTTGTGTCTGCAGAGTGTCTTTTTTTCCCTTCTGTGGAGCCAGAGTGGGCAAGGACAACTAACTGCACATGCAGAAACTGCCCTCTGTGTGCAAACGTGGTAGATATCCATTCAAGAGATTTAATGATGGTAGTGTGGAAGTGAACAAGTGTGACGTTATGTGTAGAGGCAAGACCTCCTCAACAGCTAGTCTGTCTCAGGACCCTGGGGGCACTAATCAGTCCTAATGGCTCTGCCTCCTGCTCAGGCCCATGGGCAAGCACCCAGCTGCATGAGGTGGCCCCTGATGGGACATCTCCTCTCCAGGCTCCTGGGAAACCTGTCCATCTCCTGAGGCCACACAGGGGTTTTTCTGCCTGGTCCCAGCGGTGCGCATGGGACAGTGGTCTTGCTGCAGTTGGGTTATGCTAGTTTTGGGGCTGGCCCTGGGCAGAAGGGCTCTGTATGTCACCAAGTGGATTGGATGGGCCCTGGGTGCTGCTGCGGGGACCCCCGAGGAAAGGTTTATTGAGCTACTGGAATGGTGAGGTGTCCGTCACTGCACGTTTTGAGCCTATTTTGCCTAGAGCCACTGGGTGTCAGCATAGGACCCAGCTGCATGGAAGCATGTACTTCTGCTTGGGATGGAAGCAACTACAGAAGGTGTTTCATGGTCAATTTTGTGTGGTTTCATCACTAAATGCTGCTGAGACTGCCTGATTTCAAGGCCACGATCTGTTAAAATGATAGCCCCAGGTAGGCTTCTGCTTCTGCTCTTGGTAATTCTCAAACTCAGCATAGTTGCTGATTTTTAAATTTTATTTTATTTTGATTGAACTTCAGTTCTCCAGAGATCTGGGCAGGGTCCTGCTGTGAGGGATGTTCTTCTTCCCCTTGGTTACTCCGTAACTCAAGTTGAGGTGTTTTTGTCACTTCAGCCAAGTGACAGCATAAATATGCGTTTGTGTGCTGTGCTCTTCTATCAGATTACCAGTCTGCTCACAGCGTAGGTACCAATTACATGCTGACACTCTGGAGAACAGTCTGCTCCTTTCCCCTCTCACATTATGGCTGGAAGTGAAGCCTCTTATTAAATGAAAGAAGTAGATGAAGGTTTATCTTGCCCTTGGGAGCTGCTGGGGGTTTTTTTGGTTGTTTTGGTTTGGGGGTTTTTTTGGTTTGGTGTTTTTTTGGTTGTTGTTGTGTTTTTTGTTTTTTTTTTGTTTTTTTTTTTTTATCTTCTCCTCTGTAAAAACAATTAAAATTGTTCTTCATGTACTGTAGTGGAGAAGGTGGCAGTATATTGCCATTGCTACGTGGAAAGCACAGATTGAAACGGCATTATAGCCTGAAACGCCAACACAGCATGTCTCATCTAGGGGTGTATAGAAGTGATGATCAGGCCACAAAGGCCTTGAAAATGCAGATAACATGCAATATTGTGTTGCTTGAGTGGGAGTAAAAAACCATGGGTTTTGTCAAACTGATAGAGATCTTGGGTTTGGGTTCCCTATTTAGATATATCGACCCATTAGGCTAGGCTTTGTAGTCTTCAGCACTTTTTTTTTTTTAAAAAAATTATTTTTTTATATATGACCACTGCATGACTCTTGTCTGTACTCCAATCTGAGAAAATTTATATACATGGTTTTTATCATTCAGTGCTCTAGGATCTTTGCAATAAAAGTGGTTCTTAAAGGAATATTAACTCAGTTTAAGACACCAAAGATGGAAACTTGAGGATCTCGTGGGGTTAATGTCATAGCAATCATGATGAAGAACTCAGCTATTTATTGCATCTGTGAGAAACAGTATTTTCCATTTTAACCATACCTCAACATTGGTATCTGCCATAATCATAGCAGTTGTAGACTATAACCTTGCAGTAAACATGAGCGCAGCTTTCAGCAATACATGGGACAGAGAGGTAGGCAGGGAAAGCACTCTCCTGTAACTTCTCTGGCAATTTGTCACTCTGGATAGGAAACCTGAAAATGTGGCATTCTATGTGAGACAGACCACATAACATACTTCGGGGAAATATTGTTACAATTAACTAGAATTATTATGTGAAGGTTCTTATATTCTGAGGTTGCAACTTTTATCATGTTTTTAGCCTTTTTCTAACTCAAAAAGTCAGGACAAGACAGCAGGTGTCACTATAGTAGTAGCAAAACCAAGCAGAGTAAAATCACGTTTCTTTCACTGCTTACAGTTTGCATCAGAGAAGAGGATCAAGGGCAGCATGATGCTTCTCCAGGTCTCCCGACTGTCAGTTTATCAGAAACCAGCTCAGCTTATGTCAGAATTTAGAAACATAAAGAAGGTTTGGGAAACAACTGAGATTATGATTATTTTTCGTGGAGACTAGCAGAGAGTTGGGAAATCTTTTTGGAAATATGCTTTCTGATTTTTATTCAAACCTGGGAATTTTCAATTAAATTAAAGTGAAGTCACTGACAACCAAGCAAGTATTTTAGCTTCTGTATTTTGAATGAGTGCCTAAGGCTACTAGCCCCTAGCTTTGTAATGAGGCACATAAACTTGTGTTATGATGTTCAGACATGCTGGGCTCCCTGGAGCGGCTCTGTGCTTAACACCTGACCAGTGAACCTCGCTTTTAGACTCAGACATTCCACTTTTACTATCCATTAAATGAAAAATCTGTGCCTGGTAAATGATTGCTGCAGGGTACTGAATTCCACAGACTGCTGCTGAAGAAAGCCTCTTCCTAAAAAGGGAATTTTGAAGTGGAATAGAATATTTACTGACATAGAGACCAATCAGTAAACCCAAAAACTGACCAGAGGAAACTTTAGATTTTAAATAGCTGTAGCTTAAGGAGAGAAGAAATACAGCTACATTTACTGTAAAGCCTTGAGTGTGTAAGAAGGGTGAGAAATGGAAAATAGTGACTATTCCTCTGTTTGTTATGTGAGGTGAAAGGACAGGTCTGTCCATTCTTGAGTTTCAAAAGATGCTCACTGATGGTGTGCTGAGAAAAACCTTCAGGAGGATTCCTCTTTTTCTGAAGTCCAGACAGTGGGATAATATGTCAGTCAGGTATGCTTCTTGTTTTATAAAGCTACTACTCTCTCCTGACTGCTCCAGGATGTCTGGCAGCCTATTCCAGCATGGCATTTCTCGTGCTCCTAGTGGGTATGCTGCTGTGTGTGACTCGTTTTTGTTGGTACTATCCACATTTCTGGTGGGTTTTGTTTATTCCTGTCATCCTGCAGGGCCAGGTGAAATATTTTCCAGAATTGTGTTATTATGAAAAGACAAAACAAAAGCCTGGCAACTAAACTAAAGCCCCATAAAGTGGTGTCCCGATTTGGCATTTCAAATGGCACCTAGATCTGGGCTTACATTTCAACACTGCACTAGGAAACACAACACCTCTCAGTGCAAAGTGAAGGATATAAATGACCACAGCAATGAAATTAATCAACTGAAATACCAGCAGGCCTTTCCTAAAATCCCCCCAATTTCCATTACAAGCATATTTTCTCTTTACAAGTGTGTTGCCCAGAATTATGGGGGAATTTTTTTTTTTTTTTAATAACTAGAGCTGCATGAAATTGAGGACAGTGAAACCAGTTTAGAGAAGTAGATAAACCCAGAAAGCAGAATTCAGGTGAGATCTGAACCAACCTTAACTGCATCCTGAAGTTCAGAAGCAGCTCAGTGATGGCTTTTTAATGGTGTGTCTTCAGGTTGACACAGGTTCAACCCTTGGAGGAGAGAGCGTCTCTGAGAGCATTTAGTACCTGTTTCATTGAAATGATTGCTTTTGCAATTTACCTGATTAATACAGATACAGGTTAATGACAAGTATTAGTTTAAAAGTGGCCTGAACAGATATAGTTAATGTGGCTTTAAGTGTGGATTTCAAGTCACAATTTCAGTTGATTCTGATGCTGCAAAAAGTCTCTGCAGCAAAGGAGCAGATCTGGCTGCTCATCGGTGTCCATATCATTTGTGTGTAGCATTGCTGACCACGGGGGCAGAATGGAATGGAAAAGACTACAGTGCCAGAAATATTTTAAAACTAGCAATTAGGTTAGAAAATCTTGGTGACAAACATTGAGCAAAATTTGTGGGTGCTATAGTTCTGTTTGTCTATAGGATCAAGGACTTAAACAGAAGATAACGCAGTGCCATGTTTCTCTCAAATTTTAGCTATGTGCTACTTTTCTTTTTAACTTTTGATATTTATAGATCCTTAAAGCCTAGCCTTCCTTTAAATGGAGCTATCAGCTTGGGATTTAGCTATAATTTTCAAGTGTTTAAGAGGAACTTGATTTTAAACCAGACACACCATATGCTTTCATAGTCAGGCAAGATATTATAAGCTATTGCCTTCATTTTCTTGCTGAAGTGGTACTGTGTGGGCAGTATCTGTTGTGTGCTTCAACAGACAGCCTAACGCTGCCTGGAATAAAACTTGTCAGAAAAAAAAAAATCTGTTTTTCTAACAGCAACAATAATAAAATGCATGTTAAAATCAAGAACTTTGACATTCTGTTCTAAAGAAAGTGGATGTGTTACTGAAAATGCAGTGAGGGGGAAAAAGTTGAGAGGTCATCTTATTTCCACATTTTTTAAATGATCCTTTAAAATCATGGAAAAGACTTGGTGTTTTTTCATTTTTATTGTCTTAAATGGTGCAAGAAGTACACTAGATACAATCTATTAAACACAATTAATGAGTTAATGAGCTCTGAGGCTAGATCTTTAGGATGACAGCTTGTGAAGGTGAAAGCCTTTCACAACTTAGGAAGGAGGAAAGTGAGTGGCCCAGCTTAGGCTGAGTTTCATGTCAGTGGGTAAAATTAGGACCTGAGAAGAGGCTCATTTGTGAGCTGGACTAGTTCACTAGGATGACCCCAAGATGGAGGAGTTTTATATTAAAGGAACATCTCTGGATCTTATTTCTCTAAAAAAGAGGAAACAGCCAAGAGCTTTGATGAAGCACCATTGTATGAGACTGGCAATTTCTGGTCAGCAGAAGTCCTGCAAGTGACTCAGCTGCAGAGCGGGAGCAGGTAGAGGGAAGCAGCAGATGCCTGCACAGATTCCCAGCACTGCTGGGATGTGAAGAGGAGTGCAGGTATGCATGTACTTCCACCATCCCTTGTCTTTAAAAAGAAGTATTTTATTCTTTCCTCTTTGCTTTGTATGCTGTAAGCCATGCAATACTAACAGTTGAAGCTTCTGTGAATAAATTTGTCAACCGAGTTAACATCTTCTGAACTGAAGACCACCTTGCAGAAGCTGTCTTTTCAGATAACTCTGCAAAATGAGAAAAGGTTTCAAAATGCATTTTGAGTGTAATGAAAATGAAGGCCTTTCTCTTCTCGTGGGAAGGATTAAAAGTAGAGAGTTGTGTGAGTGTGATGAGAACCAAGAGTTTGCCAATAACTGAAAAACTTTGCTTCAGTATCAAAAAGCTGTGTAGGTGCTATCCTACACCAAACATAACAACAAGCAAAGCTGCTCTGGTACCACCCAGATCTTTATTGCTGGGTGGCTGTTTGATAAGGACATCTTCATGACACAGTCTCAGTCTTTTCCTTGACTTAACGTCAGTTTATATCCTTGAGGATCAACAAACAAATCTCACATTGTATCGTTTCCCTTAACACACACATTGTGTGTACTACGCAGAACGTACTGCATTATCTTGTTTCGTCATGGTTTATCTTTGCTCCCCCACTTTTTCCTACGTCACTGTGCAATCTACTGATTTTTTAAAAGCAGCAGAAACCTCCAAACTTTGACAACCACTTCCTTAATATGTGGTAATGTAAAGGAGAGTATAGCCTTCCAGAAGATCGCACTAACTTCTTTATTCAGGAGACAAATCTGTGATGATAATAGGAGAGAAGTATGTGCATAGCTCCCTGGAAAAAGAAGACAACAATCATAGTGAATGCTTGAGTGGTGATGATTAATTGAAACCCTGCAGTGTAAAATGAGACTTCTATGGTTTGTGCCAATTACCATGTGTAACATTCTTTTTCCTTCTTGGTATACCTATGTACCTGAAGTCCTTCTTGCTTCAGCAAAAACATCATTGATTGAAGCTCTGTAAAAATCTGCAAGAATGGAGAGGGAGTATTGGGAACCAAATAGTTCTGAGACTTGTGCAATGGTCTTCACTTTGATCTGCATCAAAGTTGCTTACTTCAAAGTTATTTCTAAAGAACAGAGAATGAAATATGAAATAAAAAAAAAAAAATGAAGGGAAAGTAGTGGATGAGCCTAATGTATTAAAGTCTTCATTCTTCAGACTGCTTGGTTTCTGTTTTGCAACAAATGTAAGATGAGAAACAGGGAGTAAATGAACTGGAAGTACATAGCAATGGTAGTAATGCATTTGATCTGACTGTTTTGTGTTGTTAATCTGTTAGACTATGGGCCACAGAACCTACCCAGAGAAATACTAGGAATATTCAATTTGAGGAGTAGAAAAGGTAGTGAAATGGAGGAGAGAGGGTAATACTCAAGGGGGAAATATTAAGCTTAGCAGGCATCTGTAATAAACATCAAGCTTATAAAGCTTGTGACATGACATCTGGATTTTATTTAATATATGAGATACTTCTGACCTGAAAGATTTTATAATATTAACACAATTTTATTCAGTGGACCAAATTTTTATGATTTAACTATTCTATTTTCAGTTACAAGAATCTACAGGGTACTTACATATATGTAAACATCAATCTGCGTTAATCATGGCTGCCCAACTGATTCTCCAGCCTGCTAACTGCATCTGTCAGCACAAGGCACACTGTCTACAGTAACAACTTCTTAGATTTCCTAAATAATTTATAGATATTTTGTCTAAAGAAAGAAGTACATAGAAAGTGATGTTAAGGCATTTCTCTGACTACCTGACCTATTTCCAAAAAAAACCTGACAAGCTTGGGTGATGACTATAGCTGAGATCAAGACAATCTGGATACTGCTTTTGCCTTCTTTTAGTTATACAAACCTTTATTTATTTTCCAAAAAAAAAAAAAAAAGTTCTGTTGAAGTGGTCAGATAGGAAGTAATACTCCCATTTCCTATGCAAATAACTCAGTTATGTGAAAAGAAGTTATGTGCCAAAGTTTGAAATAAAAATAAGATATGAACAAAGTATAAATTTAAATAATTTTCTATTAAAATGAGAAATATGGAGAAAATGCTGTAGAAGATCAGCAACATTTTTAAATGATGTTGTCCAAACTGATCATATTTCTAAAATCTGAAGCATAGAAGTCTATAAGCAAAACCAGAATTATTTACCTTTTTGAAAAATGCAGACTGCCTCTATGAGGTGTATTCTATTATTTTTTGAAACAAATCAGTCAGATGAATATTCTTCTTGACACTTTGTACATGCAAGAAATTGGTACAAGCTCACTTGTCAAGAAAAACAAATGACATCCTGTTCACCCATAGAAGCCATGACTTAATTTAGGCTGAAAAGTCATGGGAAAAAATATATAAAAATGGATTAGTTAAAGGTAAGGAATAAAACCACAGGAATTACTTATCTCTTTTACAAATCTAATTCTTCCAGCAAATGAGAGTGAATTTACGAAGTGTATTTAGCCATTCACTATCATGAATATTTTCATGCCCAGAGTAAGTGGAAGAGGAGAATTAGAGACTTCATAGAAACTCTGTTGCTGGATTGCTGAGAATGATTTTTTTGCAGGACTTGGGATCAAAACTAAACAAATTTCGGTATCCATCTGAATACTTATTTAAATATAGTGGGTAAAGGGACAAATGTATATCTCCAGCTTGTTTTTAGAAGGTCTTGCACCGAAAATATCACTGTGGGCTTTGTCTTTGTTTTCAGGGAAGGGAAGACAGCAGTAGATAAGCAGAGAGTCCTCATTAGTCAAGGAACCATCCCAACAGGGACAACAGTGCATTGTCTCAGTGTTGTGGTTTATAAAGAAGAAGTGTGAAGGGGAATCAGTTTTGAGGTTTTAATTACATACTTCTTCATGACAGATTTTTGCTTTTGTCTTTGAAAAAAATAGTTTAATCTTTATGGTAAGATATTTGAAATATGCTGAAATCCTAATCAAGTAAATAAATCAACAATAAGCATCACTCTTTGGGTATCTTTTGTCTTGGAACACGTGGTCAAAGTCTGTCTATATGTTTAGAGCATACTTCGGAAAGAATGGAGATGAAAAAGAGCTCTGCTATTAAAGACTGCTTTCAGATCTTCCTAATGTCACAAGTGTGAGACTTTTTTTGGATGACAGGTCCCTGTTCCAGCTGTCTGTACACTTTACCCACACACAGAGATCTAAAATATAATGCAGAGATGACTGTGATTTATGGTGTGATCTTGTCCTTTATCGTGAGTCATAATTCAGTGCAACAGTCATTTTTCACTTAAGTTAAAGTAATATCCAGAGAGGATGAATGCAATTCCCTATCTGAATTTGGGACTTCACTATTTCCTGGTTTATGACAGTTGAACTAGATGATCAGTCCATCTGGAACTAGTCTAGTCTAGTCTATTATTTTGGTGATTATCTATGACTTGTAAAATTGTTTTTAAATTTCTTGTATTTTCCTACTGTTTCTTTTTAGTCCTAGTCACAGAGAAGGAACCCTAATAAAACTTGGGATCATGGGAGAAAAACTTCCTCTTGTAAATGTAAACAGATCCTGCACTTTCAAATATTAATGAGCTAATGAGTATTAATGAGTACCCTAAAGGTCTCTTAAAAAACTTGAGAAGACCACAAACATCTTGGAATTTGCATGAGAAAGTAGCTCCATTTACAGTAAGACAGGCAATATCAGAGAATGGAAAATGCATAAATATTAATCAACTAATTTTGCAGTTTTAGCTATCTGAAATACTGACAGAGCAGCTATAGAAATATTAATAGGAATAATTGAAGACTGAAAAATTTTGATGAGGCTGTGCTTTTGGTTAGGATGGAGCACAACTCCTGCCATAAAAGATGACCTGAAAGCACATGGTTGTCTCTATCAAGGGCCAGAACATTTTCAGTTCCCCTTATTGTTCCCCCTAATACTGTACAATGCTGAAAAACCTGAGTTGCAGAATCAGGGTTCTCCATGATGAACTCGAATATTTGTTACCATGGATAATTAGGTTGTGATTATATCTTCAATTATGAGCTCATTTTTCAGAGGACCCCTGCCTTTATGCAGGAATAGCTTGTATACCCAGCTAGTCACTTTTGCTTATTGTTTGCTTTGTCAGTCTTGCTGTGTCCCTTGATTGCTCTCCAACCATTTCTGTGAACAGTTTTTTGTTTTCTTAGGTACTTTCTGTGCTTCTTTCTGCCAGAAAAATCTAAATCCTTTACAAACATGAATAAATTCTCTAGCTTGGTTCCTCAAGGTGGGTTCCTTTCCCTATGGTTCCTTTCCATAATCTACTGTAATGCTTCAGCTCTTCCACTGTGTGCCACCAATGAGGCAGGGACTGTCCATACCACTCCTAAGCCTGCCGTTTCCAAACTTTGGGCTTGACTTCAGATCTTTATATAGTTTTTGCTTGTGGTAAATACAAACTCCTCTAATCTGGTCTTACCAAAAGCAAAGCATGTTACACTTTTTAATCTTTTGTTTTCCTGTACACATTTAGGTCAGTCAGCAGTTTGTGGACACTTATGAAGTTCATATGAAGACTCTCAGTAGTCTGAAGTTGCCTTAGTAGACAAGTTTACTCTGAAGGTGCTTACTTATTAGACAGGACTCTTTGAATGGCTTGGCCAAGAATAGAATGGGAGCAATGCACTGCATCTTCATTTTATTTTTGTTTTCTCCCCTGCTCCTTAAAACACTTCTGCAGAAGCCTTTGTACTCACAGCCTTTTCCTTATGGCTGATGTCCCTATAAAAAGGTTAAAAGGAATTTTGATGCAGGTACATGAGGTCTGTTGAAGAAGTGTGAGACTGACTGTTTTTAAAAAAACAGAAAACACCTCAGATTTCAGGTCACAACAGGATTTATAACAAAATGCTTAAACCAGAAGAGGAGTCTCTCTGACAGTAACAAGCTGCTTCTTCTGTACTTGTTTTCCTGCTTTGATTTCTGTCCTTCAGCTTGACGTATAAACTTGATGTACTAACACCACAACACCCCCCCCCCCAAAAAAAAAAACCCCACAAAACCCAAACCCCAAACTGTTTGTATTGTTTTAAATCTGGTCCTGTATGTAAACTTGTCTCTCCAGGGTATCTTTTTGTTTACATTCATGCCTCCTTTCTTTCCCACTCCTGTAGTTCTTCAGGGAGAACCTTCAGCTGGAACTGAAAACTCAATCCTATAGAGCTGTCTCCTTCTTTATTTTAGCTCATTTTATGATCAGAATACTAATTTAATGGGGAGCTCCCAAGAGTTCCAGTGGTGCCAGTTAGCTAGTGTGTATCTGCATATTTATTTTTCCTTCTGGATAAACTTCAATAACAAGGCATTTCTAAAAATGTATTGTCTCCTTTGAAATATTGGAACAGTAACAGGAATTTAAATTCAGACAATTGAATATCCGTCTGTTAGAATATTCAATAATAATGTCTTTGTATTCGGCAAAAGGTGCTATTAAAATGTCAATATTTGTTACAGCTAGCCAGTCTAGCAGTGTAGGTACTGCTTTCTCACTGCTGTATTTTCATTAGGTATTTTGGGGCAGCCCTAGGTACCTCAAAATCATGGGATTTCTGGTGAGAGGGGGCAGAAGAGGGGATTAGAAAGATGTTGACTTGAGTGTTACTCCCCTCAATTACAATTGTGTACTTGTTCCTTTGAACAGGATGTGATGGGTTTCCTTCTGCCAGCTGAAGTAGCATCCTTTATGGATAGACAAGTGTTCTGAATTTAAAATAACATCCAGTTTCCCATCCTAGCTTGAAAACCAAGTCCTCACTCCCTAGATATCTTCCTGTTGCTATCCTCACTATTCTCAACAACATGGGTATCAATGTCTATTCTACAGATAAACAAACAGGCTTAGAGACGGAATTTGTCCAATCAAGTTGTAATTTATTCACAGAGATGGCCATAAAGCAAGGGGACACCACCAGTTCTTTGTAGTAATTTTTAGGTTAGAGTTGCAGTACTTTTTGTGCTCTTAGTTATTTCTTCCATTATCTAAAAGTTTAAAGTCAACATTATCTGAAAAAATAAGCTAGCTTTCTTCCTGCTTACGGTAGCACTAATCTTATCTAGAACAGCAAAAAGGGCTGGAATCTTCCTCAGAGAAGATAAAATCTGACTTGTGACTTGTGATAAAATCTGACTTTAGCATTCCTAGATTTGTGCAGCCATTTGGATTTCGTAGTAGTAAGATGCAGTGTCATAAATCTTGACTGTCTTTAGACAAAAATAAGCAGATTCAGTTCAATGATTGAGGCACTTTTTGTAAGTGAAGGTGCAGTTCCTGAAACTTTGATGTCCCAGGGGAATTGCTGAACTTCAATCTGCAAGGCCAGCTATACTGTTGCAATGCAGGCTTGATTGACCTTGGTTACAGTGAAATCATTTTCCCAAGCATATTGCAGTTGTTTTTTCATCTATAAAGTATTGTGGGGCTTTTTGTGTGTGTGTGTGTTTTTTTGTTTGTGGGTTTTTTTTTTCTTGTTTTGTTTTTATTGTAGTGGTTTGGGGTTTGATTGTTTTGTATTCTTTGTTTTTGTTTTTGCTTTTTTGCATATGTGTGGTTTATTTTTTTCCCCACCTCTTTTTCCTCTAGAGAAATAAAGGAAAAATTGAGTATTTGACATGAAGAGAAGAAATGGAATTTGCTGCAGTAAGTGTGCTTTACAGGAACTAGCTATACAGGCAGGCAGATTCAAGCGTTAAAACCTACCTGCCAGTCATTCTTAGTCCTCGTTGCAGGATGTCTTACATGGAGTCAGCACGTTCACAGTGAACAAGAGCTTTTGAGCTTTTGAGCTTTTACATTGTTCCTGCAAGGTCAAAGTCAATTCCTCAGCAGTAGTCTTGCACAAGGCTGTGTACTGGGGGCATCCTGCAGTGCCATTGCCAAAGATGGATCATTTTGGAGGGTAGAAAGAGAGAGACAAATCAAAACTGTAGGTCTCTTTTCCCCCTCCCGCCATATCAGTATCCTTATAGCCTTCAGTCCCTTTCAACCCTTTGGGATAATCATCCAGTCAGAATTTAATCAATGTTTTTCATTGTATTTTTCTTACAATAAACTCCTTTGCATTTACTACTCAAGGCAGTGGGATCTTTTGGACAAGCTGGCTTCCTGCTGGACAAGCTGGTTTCCTGCAGGTATTTCTCCCCATCACTGTATAAATGTTTGTAATTTGGGGGGTGGTGGGAAAGGTTGTTTGTTTGGGGATGGAGGTGGGCTGGTGCTATCCTGGGAACACAAACCCTTTCACACAGGTAGCTCTTCGATTTCACTTCCAGGAGATCAGCATTATCAAACTGGACCTATTCTACAGTGAAGTTTTCCTCCTGCAAAAATACTGTGGAGAGTAAGTGGTGTGGTTAACAGTGAAGTAAAGTAGTCAAAGATAGAACTATCGGTCTAGAAAAACATACCACACAGGAGAATATTCCCTTTCTTTTACTCTTTTGTTTTTAGCAGCAGACAACTTTTATTTAAGAGAGGCAAAATAAATGGGCAATGAGTTGTAGCCATACACATGGGGAACGTAGGTTTGATTCCCTTGCCTGCAGAGCAGGATGTTCTTCCAGAAGGTAACTTCTAATGGGATCCTTCTTTAGGTGCTCTGCATCAATTCCAGGGAGAAATTTGTTTCTTTTGAACTTAGTCTCCCATCTTATACCTAATTTGGATTCTTACGTCAGCTTGTACATACCAGATTGCCAATATTCATGCACAGTGACAACTTGAAGCAAAATTGGCTGAGAATTACACTGCAGTTCAGGGACACAAAGGAGCAATAAAGGGAAAAAAAAGTAAAATTGAAATCTCTTCAACACTCCAGATACAACGCAGAAAAGCAAAGTTTTATTTGTCTTCTCAGAGGAAAAATAAGGGTTATATAAGTGCAGTGGGACCAACACTCCTCATTTCTGATGATTATGTGTTGTCTCTGTGGGATGGCAGAGGTTTTCCTGTCCTGATGTGTTTACTGTAATTGTTCCAGGAAAAATTTTTGATCCACTGATCAAAGGGAAATATTATGTGTGCTACAGACACCAGCTCCATTCTTTTTCTCAGTTTAAACACAACAAGATGCGAACTGCAGCCTGGTAAGAGTGCTGCTTGTTTTTCATGTTTTTGTTGTCTGATGTCTGTATTGGCTCAAATATCAGGGTACTTGGGAGGAAGGAAAAAGTAAGGTTGTTTCCCCATGGTGTGTTTAACAAAACCAAAGTGGAGGAGTACCTGACTTCTCTCAAGTACTCTCAACAATCTGTGTTGAAACTTTTGCAGCCTTGCACCCTGGCCAGAACATCTGACTGCACAAGGTTAACTGAAATCTCAGGTGTGTTGCAGAACTTTTCTCCAGTGCACGTAGAAAACCTTTTCTTTTTGCAAGGGTAGAATGAAGCTGTGGAACTGTAGCACAGGTTTTTTTACTGAGATTAACTTTTCCTGTTAAGTTCTGCTAGATTCTGTGATGCACAGAGCTCTCTCAGGTCCCTGAAGTCACCGATACTTGGATGAAGCGCTTGTTCCCTCAGTAGTATACCCATTTCTCTTGCGCTCTGGTTCATTTCCACCCAACCCTTCCTTGTGCACAGCTTCCTAGTGCCAAGTTTTGAAGACTTCAGTAATTTACACCTGCTCACTTCAGGTGACACTATCTGCAATTTCATGAGACAAAGGTTCTGTCAGCCCCATGCAAATGCAGTCCAGATCTGCAGCTAGAGCAAAAAATAGCTTCAGTAGCCTTCCCAGTAGCACACCAGAAACTTTGCCAGTACATGCAGTCCTCTGTTGCATGATGAATGTCACTAATAAGAACCCGATTCCAGTATATACTGGATTTTTGTCATGATGCCATTCTTTAAAATGCCACCAGAACCTTTCTATTGCTCCAACTGTGAGCTTGCATCGAGGAGAAGAGTATTTTCATGTACAGCTGCCATGTCCCTAGCTAAAGATCTTTTACCAGCTGGGTCACCATAGATGACTTTACCTTGGAGGCTCTTTATGCACATACTTCTTTTCATCTGCTTTGGCAACCGTCCTGCATTAATCGTAGAGTGGGTAGAAGGCAAGAACAATTTGTCCTCTTCAGTATTTAGAAGGTCTTCTATTCTCTAGGCAAAACCTAACTGGTCTTGATTACACACAAGAGAAATGAATAATGCAGCTGAAACTTCGTAACTTTTCTAAGTCAGAAGAGTAGAATGAGAGACTAATACTTATCTAATGGCTGGTTTTCAGAGTTTATGGCCCATATGCAATTAAAAAACATTTCACTGCAATGAAAACATTGTATCTTTTTGAAAAAGCAAGATTGGAGCTTTCTTTTGAGGGACAGTTTTGAGAAAAGGCTAATTTGATTGTGATATGGGTTAGAAGAGTGAGACAGCTGTCCATGCAATACTGTGACAGGGCAAGAGGTGATGCTGTGCCAAGGGGTGCAAAGCAATTGACAAAAAGGCTTACAATAAAACCCCTTTTGTTTTCCTTCCCAATTAATGCTCTGCTAACTCAGAATCTGGTCTTGGCCTCCACTTATTTAGTAACATTAGGCAAAACAGGAGTCAGGGACGCAAACAACCAAATACACACCTTGATTTTTCATATACTGTATGCTGGTTAACAGCATAAGACTTATGGTTATGACACCTCTTTTATCAAGAACCATTTTTTATATGAAGACTGCAATTAAAGTTTTATCTGTTTCTAGCACCTACTTCAACCCAAACTCGTTTCACTAAGGTCAGTTTAGGCTCCTGCGGTGGCTGGTAATTCTCACCTGGTGAGAATTCAGTTACCTACTTCATCTGTTTTTCAGCCACGAGAAGACTTTGTGTCCTAGATTCCATGTGCAATTTGGTACACCATGGCTTTTCAGTAGTAAGAGCTGAATAGGTCTTACCCAGTTCTTACACAGTGCCTTACAGAAGGTTGAAAAGTAATGTCTCAAAAGAGTGAATACAAGACTCACAATGTCATTGCCCCAGAGATCTTTATCTTCTGGGCAGTGTGTGCTGATGCTAAACTAGTTCAATGACCTGTATGCTCCTGATGGGCCTTCAGAATCCAAACTTCCATTTCTGTTTTGCTTGCTATGTCAGATATGCACAAACCCAATAGAAAGCGGTGTATGTCAGTTTGTCCGATTTCTAGGTTGTATTTTAGCCTCTTCTATGTACATGAACTAAAACACTAGATGAGAGAAGTATCTACTGGCACCCAAATCTCGAGTGGTAGCTCTTCTCTCTCATTTATCAGCCCTAAATTTTATAGTGAGAACATCATCATTGATCAAACAAAAGGCAAACTGAATTTTCTTCCATGTCCCAGATCATTTTAGAAATGTATAAAGTACACCTAAGTGAAGCAAAATGGTGGCATATCACTTTTTTAATCTACAAAGGAAAAATGTGTTTTCATTACAAAAAGGAGCAAACCTGCATATACTATGGTACATATTAATGAAAAGAAGGATAGTGTATGCAGCTCCTTATGCCACCAAAGTTCCTGTTGAGAACAGGATTCAGACATCTTTACAGAAAGGATTATGTCATGTAGTATCTCAAACAGCACAGGCTGGACTCCATGGCCCATAAAGACTCTACCAATTTTTGTTTCTCTGAAATGAATGGGAAATTTGTTGCAGACTTGTGGGGTGTTCACAGGGCCTACATTTGGCAAACTAGCTTGTAAAACAGCAGCTCAGATAGAAACATGAGAGTAACAGACAGTGTGGTGTATTCAATTCACACACATCGAGGGAGCGTTTGCCCGAAGCTGATCACTGTTGGCTGGACCAAGCACCACCCGGGGAATTCCAAAGGCACCTCTGAAGAAGAGAAAGAGTCAACCTAAAAAGAAGTCTAGGAGAAGCATGAGAGGTTGCAGTGGTGGAAGGGACCTTGGTGTGGGAGCAGAGGCAGTCTCTGTTTTAGCCAGTGACTTCTTTTCTGATCTCTTTCAGGATGGGTACCGTCAGGCTGCAGCAAGGACTTGGAAAGCATTGGGATCGGTATAGGCAGGTGGTATGAACTTGTCTTACTGACTGTAAAGCTAGTCAGCCATCTGGAAATAACGTAGAAGAAATACTGGCTTGCATAGCAGACGGTTCTGGTATTTTCTTTAAAACTGCGTACAGAAAGCATCAGGGAAAGAAAGTATTGGTACTGCCTTTCTACTGTGCCATGGCAAACCACATGGATCCCTGCTGAGTAATGAATACTAAAATTACCATTGACAGCAAGGCCTCTGACTGTAGTCACGCTTCTGAAAATAAATAGAAAAGTAATGGTTTTTCTTAATCATGTATTCCCCATCTCAGCGAGGCACTGTCTCCCAGGAATATTGTTTGGACAAGACATTGAAGGGATTTTAAATATGTCTATGTGCTTTAATAATGTATTTGGCAACACATCAATAGATGATAATTAATTGTCTTTCATCTGTCAGATTTTATTTCAGGGTTCTGAGGTAGTAGTATTAGTCTTGCTTCTCTTGCTGACCAGAATTTTCTGTTACAAGATTTTAGCTCTAATTTTATTTTTGTCTTAGACACCTAAAATAATATGTCAGCCCAAATACAAACAAATTCTCGGGCTGATCTTTTTTTTTTTTTTTTTTTTTTTTTTCCCCCCCCCCTCCCCTTAGTTTCGCAAATTTCAGTATTACTGTAGTCAGTCACAGTGGATACAAAATTGAAGAGGTAATACTGAAAAAACATTTCTGGGGTATTTCTGTTGTGACCCCAGGTATCTGACTTTAGAAATCTGAGAGACCACATTAATATTAATAGAGTTAATAGAATAAAATACAATTCTATATGACTTTGTGAGGCTATGTCAGAGTGGTGTTACATTTTATAACTACAAATAGATAGAAAATAAACTTCTGTAAATATTCACTTGGATTCTGTGGTACTTAGACACTTTGTAATGCAGATTTCTGGAGAATTCTATCAAAGAGGATTTAGTTCCTTGATACTAAACTGAGCCCTGACTTCTATTGTTTTATACCTTGACATTAAGGGTGGAACACTTGTTAGAAAATGGTATCATGTCTCTAGCCATCTACCTTAAAACAAACAAAAACTTGATTCCTACATTGTGTCCTTTTAGAGAATACCATTATGGGAGTGGATAGTGCAAGAAGAAAGTACCTGAGTGGACAGTGCAAGAAAGCACCTATCACATATTTTAAAGTATTTTGTGGCAGACATGCAGTAAATGTCCGTGTTCCTCTCTTGTCCCCAGTGAAAAACACTCTGTAAATCAATTTGCTTTCTGACAGCAGATCTATTATGATCAAATGTATTACTTAAATAATCGCCAGGCAAGTGAAAGACATTTTATCTGCTTTGAAATTTAGCAACATAGATCACATTTTTTCTAAATGGTATGCTTTTGTGATTTAATAGTCTTCATAAAGGGAGCTTCTGTAAAGTAAGAAAGTTTTTTAATGATCTTCTCCTACAGATATCAAAGACTGCTGGTCGAGAAAAAGAACTATTCTTGGTTTATTTAAATGTTTCTTTCTTTTCTTTTTTTTTTTCTTTTTTTTTTTTTTTCCTTCTCCGGCAAATTCAAAGCTTTGGGTTTAACTTCACAAAATTAAATCTTGATGTAATTTTACAAACACGTTTTGTAGTCTACTGACAAATAATTATATACTTAAAAGTTATTTATTTATAAATTAATGCAAATATTGAAGCATATCCCAAGTTCTCTCCTGTAGCCATTGAGATCCCAATTAATGAGATCCCTTGGCTGAAATGAACTTCTTGAATTTGTATCTTACCTAATGCTTGTTCTTTCTTCTTATCACCCTTAGAATAAGAAAATGTATAACATGAAGAGTCCTTGTGCTGCACCTGAATGCTGCCTTATCCTTATGGGGTTTTGGGGTGTTTTTTGGTTTTTTTTTTTGTTTGTTTGGTTTTTTTTGTTTGTTTTTGTTTTGTTTTGTTTTGTTTTTTTTTTCAGTGCTTCAGTGATAGGGAGTAAGGAAAGTTGCCAAATTAACATAGAATGCTGTTAGTGATTTAGTTTACTCTTCATAAACTGTTAAGGAACTGATTACTGCATCTGACAGTTAATCAAATGGCTGAGTGATATTTCCATAAGGCTGGAAAGGATTGCGTAATTACCTCAGCAGAGATTTTATATGCTGCACATGCCTCTGGCAGAATAGACTGTTATTGCTTTTTCAAATGAAATGCTACCTCCTCTCTTGGTTTCAATGGCAAAACAGCACCTTGTTTAACCAGCTGACTAAGCACAGCAGTTCTACTGCAAACAGGCTCAATGTAGGATATTTAAAAGGCTTGGTATAGATACATGACAATCTCTGGTTTATATTTCTGCAGTTTAAATGCACGAACAAGAAATGAAGGGCTCGACTTGATCTTTTGCCATTGCTTTAGAGAAAATTTGACTGTTACGCTAATCAATTTTTAATTACCCTTTTGGCACTATAATAACATGGTGATTAGTATTTCTGACAGAAACCTGGAAGACAATTACGCAACATGAATTATTCAGAAAAGTGAACTTACTGCTTGCGAAACAACTAATAGATCCAGGGTTTTCTCACCTGAAGGAAGCTTGCAGGAACCTCTTAGCTAGTGCATCCTGTGACTTAACTCTTGTACAGCTGTTTGAATCATGAATAACAAAGCTTGTCTAAACAGTTCATGTGTTTTGAAAATTTCTGTAGCTCTGACATAGCTTGACTGCTTTCTGCAATAAAAGCTGCTATTTATTCTATCATCTAGAAAATTATGTATTAAAACATGAGGAAAGATTCCTAAAACTTGGTTAAAGTTTTCCTCATGATTTATGTTCCATTTCCATGCCAAAAAAAAAAAAAAAAAAAGGCAAATTCAATCCTTCTAGAGGGTCTTTCTTCTTAATTCTTTTCCTTCCACATAAGGTCACGTACATATGCAGTCACCACCACCCTCACTGATGCCATGTGTAGTTTATAGGAATAGTGATTGGTCCTTTTCTAACAGAAGTACAGTTTTGTGTCTGCCTGTACAAGTGGTTGCATAATGAGTTTGTACCCAATTTTAATTATAAACCCATAATAGAAGCAACTATGAGTCAACAGAAGTGCCAGTAATCTGAAATTATTGTTAATACCAACTTTTCTCAGGTATGGATTTCAATGAACTAAGGTGTTATGGACCTGGAGACAGAGATGTGCATTTTGAATTGACAAGAGCTCCTGTGTAGTGTACAGGAAATGTTGTCCAGATAACGTGTACTGGGACACGTGCAAGGAAATGGTGGATTTATAGATGACATTTTACAAAAGTTCTTGGAACCAGAACAGATGATTATGTACCAGAAAATGACACATAGAAATAACGTCTCTTAAATTCAAAGTATTTGCTGTGCATGCTCCTATTTCACCTGTATTGCGTCAAAGGAAATCGCAGGGGACCAACTGCTTTACTTCCACAAATTTTCTGCCTACCCCAAATATAAAAGGTAATCTCTCTTTCTCAAATGTGTTAATTTCTTTACCCCTGTCAACGGTAATTTTAAACACTTTTTTTTTTTTAACCTTCAGATTTTATGAAAGTATAGAGTACTTAATGAGCAGTTTACATGGAAACGCACAAAGTGCTATGGTAGCATCACCTGAGTCCTGACACAATGCTGCTTTGGGCTGACAGTGGAGCAGCAATAGCTGGGGGAGGGCAATTCAGGTAATATTTACACTGATGAGACAAATCAATGCTTTGACAGATTATCTGAAGTAGAGAAAGGCCCAAGACACAAGGCTTGGTTTGACATATAAACTGTTTCTGTCTAGACTTCTTCAAGCTTTGGACATACAGATGAGTTCTGGTTCCATTTTTTTCATAGAGATAGTGGGACAGTTCAGTTGTATGTTCTGCAGCTGTAAGGATTTCTCACTTATTCTTTATTTACATAACAGACCAGATCTCCACTCAGCAGTGCTTCATTTTGCATTTCTGGGTTATGTCTTTGGAAACTACTTCTGTTGAATTGTTCTTATTTGTTGAGCACCACTGAAAATACACTAAATGATGTTCATGCTAGAATGCTTGCTGTAACATTTATTGTAAGAAGATTGTATGGTGTCTGGTAAAAATAAAGAAGGTGCAGAAGACTGGCAACAAAGAACACTTCAGGGAAAAAATATATGTGGCTAATACATATGGTAAATGATAGCTTTTTCATGCACATATTGGAAAAAACTTCGATCAAAAAGAGTTATATCAAAGAATATTGTGACTTAGTTTTAAATTCTTACACCATTAAATATTCTAGCTTCCTAATATATAGCTGGGGTTTATTAGCAGTCTTGATAAAGTGCACTACCCAGCTATCAAGTAAATGTGAGAGGCATGATTTTACAGTTATTACACTGCAAAATCAGTACTCAATCTCATTCTCAGTCCATTTCCTACATATGGAAGCACTGGGATGTCAGAGGTCATTTAGGGGTCTGCAGGCTGACTTGCTGATTCTGAGTACTAGAGCAAGAAATAGGTTAATTTTACTTAGCCCAAACAAGAAAACGTCCTGGACTGAATGTGTGATTTAAATGTGTTTCTTGTTTAAATGATGCAATGCAATGTGAAAAGTGTTTAGAATCTGGTTAGATATTGAAAACAGACAACTACTAGTGCGTGAAGTTAGATGCTCAGAAGGGATTTTTTTTTTTTTTTTTTTTTTTTTTAAACTTTCATGTAACACTTGAGCTGAAAACTCTATGTAGAAATAATGGGATGAAAATGGAAAATAAAATTTGGACTGATTGACAGCAAACTTCTGACAATGAGATTTCCGAGACTACTGAACAATCTCCTAAGGAAACCATCTGTCATTGGCAAGAAGATTGGCACAGTCTTTGGCAGGGAAACATCCATCACTCCTGAGCTTAATGACTCAATTTTGTTTCTTTTCTTTTAGTAATAACATGGTGTTCTCCTGCAAATGTGAGTAATGTCTGGTCTCATTTGCTGCCTTATGGTCAACTGAAAGTGTATACAAGAACAGACTCTGGGCTTTTGATAGACATAAGAAATCATGATTGACTTGAGACTCCATTGTACAGTGCTATCTGAAAAAATGTCTCATAGGATGAAATTATCATCAGTGAATTTCTCATTTTTGCTAATGGGTTAGAAAGCTTTTGCCATCAAAGCTCTGTGTGATGCCAGCACCAGGTGGTAGATTCTGCAGCACAAACTTCCCAGCTCTGTTTTGCGGAGAAAAATGTTCTGAATCAGAAGCATGTGCCATTCCGGCTGGCGAATTCTGTGCTTTTAATGGCAATGTGTGTGAGTGTTCCTGTATGCACTACAGGCAGTAGTTGTGCAAAGCTAGTTCTTGTTTAGTATAAACCTCTTACTTTGAGGACAAATAATACAAAATACAAACTGAAATGAACATGAATTCATAAGCCAACAAACTTCCTGACTCTTTCAATTTTTGTACTTAAGGAGACAACTGCTTTTAAATTGGTGCAGTAGTTCCATTTCAACAGTTTGACTATTATTCTATCAATTCAGATCAGATGCCAGATTACTGCTATTTAGAAATACCAGTTTCCCCCCTTTTCTCACCATTTCCTTATCCAGAACCTTGCACCCATGTAGTGGCTTAAATTGTCACCGTGCTGTTTACCATCTAGTTGACACTATTTGAGAGCATTGCAATCCATGTCATTATTACATTAGAATTCGTGTGTGTCTTATTGATTCAGCGTCTTCTGTGTTCAACATTTCTTGAAACCAGCACACAGTGGTTGGAGTCTCCACATTGTCACAAAGTCTTTATATTGTTAATGAATGTCGCAATGTCTTTGTGTTGTTAACTACTCATCTTCACTGAAGTAATGTGCAATGCTGTGATGCTGATCCTCAATTCTCAGACAGGCGTTTCATATTCAAACTAAACGTCAAGCAGACACTATAACATTTGTCCTACCTGTCAAATCTTTTGTTTCCAGCAGCCATCCTAATAGTGGCATAAGTTCTCTTGAACCCCAAAGATATAAAACAGAATTCAAGTCCCTCTGAGGTAATTTCCTTCCTAGAATTAATGGACATCACTGTTCTTATTGCATTTGCAGATCTTTAAACTGGTCCTTGAGAAATATAGGTGAATATAAAATAAATACATAAAAGTAGAATTTTTGTCTTAGTGTTTTTACCATCAGTTCCTAAAAGACTAAATCTGACACAAGCTGTGTTATTTTGGTTATGCAAACAGTATCTTTAGAGCATGGTTTGTCTGAAGTTCAGTGTGTGTGAATTTATTTAAGCTTTACTTTCCATTCAAACTGTCAGGTAAATAATTCCTCCTGAAATAAACTGGCACTATCTTGATTGAGGGTAAAGAACAGGTCTGAAGAAGTGAAGTCCAGTGTGAGAATCTTTTATTACTTGACCTGAAATACACTTACTTAGATAGACGTAGATATTCACATCTGTAAGATATAGGGAATAATTTTTGGTTAAGTGTTAAAGGTCATGAAGTATGCATATTTTAATCCAATTGAGGGTGTTCTTGTAAGAAACCAGGAAAAAAAAAGGGGGG
>KL278604.1:354-30384 GCA_000699545.1 Podiceps cristatus
GAAAGGCTAAGAAACAATAGGCAACCATGGCTTTGACAATGCAGCCCTGAACCCTTTTTGCTCCCGCTGTGACACTTGCATTCAAGAGCAAGGGCGGCTGCCATCATAAGAATGGACAATGGCATGAGGAATACAAGGGAGAGGGGGGATAAAAAAAAAAAAAAAGGAAATCAGATGAATTCAGAGCTAAGATGGCAGAGCTCTCACCTTTTCCGCTTTTTTCGAGTAATCTGGATGGAGACATCCCGCAGAGAAGAGATAAAAAGGGTGTGCTGAACTGTTGGATGGTTCTGAAGACTTCTGCATTTGCAAACGCATTTTAGAACTATTTGTAGGGGTATATATGCTGCATGCCATCTCTCTGTCTCTGTCTCTCTCTCTCTCTCTGTGTCTCTCTCTCTTCTGTTTTATGTCCTGCTATCTCCATCACACACCTCTAATAGTATGAAGACTTTCTGCCCATGTAAGTAAGTGAGAGTGTGTGTTCCTTAATGTTTGAATCAAGACACACGTCTGCATGCATTTCTAATCTAAGGAGCCTATAGCAGTTACTACAACTATCAATTAGTCAGCAATAGCTTGAGATCCCCATGTGTCTGGGTGAACAAAGGTGAGAAACACATGCAAATAGTACTACAGCACCTGGGTCACGTACAGTAACTTAGCTAGCAACAAATAATTGCATCTGTTTCTGTCTTTTCCATGCTTCTTGCTCATTGTTATGTAAAGTTACAGGTTATTAATGTGAATAGTAACACAATTAGACATGGCATTGTATATTTTCATTTGAACAACACAATAAAAGGAAATTAAGCTTAACTAGATGGAAATAAATGGTGACTTAAAGGCTTTAAACTAAAAGATTCTCTGATCTGTAGCAGTGCTTCCATTTTTTGATCAATTGTTCCCGAGTTAAAGATGCAAATGATGTAGATGTATTTGGTCATTTCATATATATTAGATAAGAAACTGATTATTCCAGAGGAGACAGAGAGGATGCCTAATTTCCTGGAGTTAAGTCCATAAAGAGGGTAAGCTAAATCTGTTACTATTTTTTTTAATTAAGCGACTGTTACTTTTCAGATCATTTTAAGGGGTTTTTTTCAGATGTTTTAGACTTAAGCCAAACAATTAAGAAAAAATATACGGTACCTTTTACTCTCTCCTTCTTCTTAACCTCAAAAAAATGAGCCTTACCTTTAAAAACTCTCAGTCAAAATGGACTAAAAAACATGCCCTGAACAAAATCAAAAACAAAAAAATGAAAAAGCTCCAAAATCCAGCACCACCCTGACTCCACCACAAGAAAAGACAGAGCTAGGTTGCTATCCATAAGCAGAGAGCATTTCAAAGGTGACAACACAATCTGTGGACAATGTTATTTACACAGATTTAATAAGAGCAACTACGGCTCCAAACCATAATTTAATTTGCAGAAATTATCCCCCATGTTTCAAAGTGCAGGGGACTCCGAAAATTAAGGAGTTTGACAGAAAGAGTTTGTTGCTGAGAAGGAAGCATTTTTTCCTGATGTACAATATGCTCACAGAATCCTGCGAGGATGCACGCTGCATAACCCTCTATCGTTAGCTCTCTTTCTACTTATATCAGCTTCCATGGGAGGCTAATTAGTGACACCAAACGCAAAATATTCTTCCCAATTTTGGGCTCCGATAAACTGTCAAGTTTATTAAGCTTTATACAGCATAAAGAAAAAAAAATCTTAAACGTAAAACAACAGAAATACCTCCTTAAAGAAATAACTCCCCAGCTCCCTCACCTTTTCAGAACAGGCTAGTGGCTGGAAGATTACAGGCGGCCACTGCTAACAACATAGAAGGTGCTCACAATGAAGCAAGATTAAAGAAAAGCTGCAGTAAAACAATGTCCAGAGAAGCCCTGAGTGCAAGCATCCCAGAGTTGACTGTACAGCGTAAAATAAAGCAGTAACGGGCTTTAAAAGAAACAGTGCTAAATGGGTGTTGTGCTGACCCGCCATGCAGTTTCATTTCAAAACTTAGCTGTTGGGAATTGCAGGCGCTATGGAGACAGAAGATTTCCAATATGCCAAGCGCAGAGTTTATCGTAGGCTCTTTGCTCTCTGAAAGAAAGACACCGCATAGAGGACCAGCACAACACGGAGAGCAGTGGCCGGCTTTGCAACTCCACCAGAAGCAACCACGCTCGCGGTCCCTTTGCCAGAGGTCCTATCAGGCAGACAAAAGCATAACAAAAACTACAAACTAATCTCGCCCTTCACCGAACAATGAGATCTTAAAATATACGTACGCGAGGGTATTACATGCAGAATAGGCAGGGGGAGGGGCGGGGGGATGAGAACAACATTTCCCATCAATGCGTTTTATTTCTTAGTGTCTGAAAAGGCTGTTTCCCACTTTAATGTGAATTACTCATCTCTTTTATCGGGCCAGTCTGTTGCCTGCAAATGTACATCTCAGGTGGAAGGGGGCATTTGTTCAGGAGTTCAAACAGAAACTAATTGCTCGATACTTATCTGGGGTTGAAAAGTAGTTAAATAGAATAGTAAAGGCTGTAATCATTCCCATGGCTATCTACCTACTAACACCAACTAGGCACGCGGGTCCATCAGACAGTAAGGCAGCTAAGGGAGGGAGGGAGTTAAAGAAAGCAGGGAGCTGGATATTTTTACTACTGTATTTTATGTCCAGTTCTTCTAGCTCCTAGTTTGAGTCCTGATACTGTTGTTCCTCCAAACATACCACATTCCAATAAAATAACTCATCTTTCTTTAAAAAAACAAAGCAAAAACAAACCCCACACCCCACAGATTAATAGACACCACTAATCAGATGTAATGTAATCGAATGCTCTTCTTCATCTGTCTACTCTGTGTAATCTAGCTATTCTACGAGCTTCAGCATTTGTAATAGGCATGACATTGATTCAGATCTCCTATAATGTTATTTCAGTATTTTATTCTTAAATGAGACTACGAGTTGGGTGGCTACTTTGCATTCAAAACTCTTCATCAACTTTGTAAACAATCTCATGTGTAAAGCAAAGCCGATCTGCACCTTTCTGCTACTTTTTAATTGTTATGTTTTATAATGTCGCAGATGATTCTCAGAGCATGGCACAAATTTTTAGACAGACAAAAGAGGAACGGGAACTTAACAACAGAACTGCCCAGGATCAACAGCAAAAAAGGAAAACCACCAAGCTATTTGATAAGATCTGCCTTCAGACGCAAGCTGGGAAAAGATGAAATCTTGTCGGCATACAAGACTGACACATTTTTATGTTTTATAAAACATGGAATGATTTCCTTAAAAACAAGCATTTTAACAATGTCCACCTAGGTTTTCCCCAAAGAAAAAGAAAACCTCGTCTTATTTTACAGGACAAGCAGAATTCACACATTAACGGACAAATCAGTCTGCTAGGTAAATGACAGCAGTGGGAAGAACAAACAAACCCTCTCAAGCAAACAAATATATTCAAATGTAATAAAAATGTTGACAAGTTATGTGATTAAAGCAATTGTTTTTTTTCATTTAAGGCCTTAGCATTGGAATAATTTAAAATTAGGTGAGAAACATCAGCCCCTTGGGTTTTGCAGAAGAGATTTAATTTGTAGAAATAGTTGTGGGTTTTTTTAAACGTAGCTATTTTCAACATTGCAAGATAAAGCTCTCTTTTTTTCTTAATTTTATTTTAAGAATAGACCCCATTTAGGATTTCACATTGTAAATCTCCCTATGTCTGAATGCTGTTACAAGGTTTGACAATGAAAGAATAATTCATGTCAGACAAAAAGAGCCCTTCAATCAGCTTCATGCAGCTTTTCTCCTGCAGGGCTATGCCAAAACGAATGTGGAATCCTGAACTGAACCATCCATCACATTTCCCGAGTCTTTCAATTAATGACACTGCAATCAGATCGATGGCGTGTAATAAGAAAAGAGCTTTGCATTTCTATACCTATTAATTCGCTGAGTAACTCCAGTGGTAAAACGTGACCAGAAAGGGAAAAGAAAAGAAAAGAAAAGAAAATTTCATCTTCCTAGCAAGATTTTTGGGGATGTTTAAGCCACTCTGTACAAGCCTCGGTTCTACATTCCTGTCTCACCCCACGTCCTGAGTGCTCAAAGCAAAAATCACATAGGCTTTTTTTGTTTGTTTAAAAGCAGGACAGTCTCCCTTCCAGGCAGGTATTTTCTCTTCTGCTGCTAAGCACATGAAGCACTAAGTCTTTCCCAAGTAGACACTCTAGATTATAAAGAGAAGTCCATTTTTCCTCCAGACTCAGACTGGTCAACCCCCACTGGACTCCTGTTAGCCAGAAATGTCCTCCCTGCAACCTGAGCAATGGAGGAGCACAGTCACTTAAAGGGCAGAACTCTGCAGACTCATTCTCCAGTGCAAAGGCAGTAATTAGCAAAAAAATTTCCAGATCACAGAACATGCCAACGATGGAGTTACCTCACACAGTGATTAACCTCCAACAAAATGAGGTGGGGGAGAGAGCTGGGCAGGGGGTGAGGGCAGCTGGGACAAAAACATCTACCATCAACCATGGGATGAAATTAGAGTGACCTCACGCCGGTGAACTGGCATAAGATTTTGGATCGATGACAAAAATTATCGAGGCTTTGCAGAATGGAGCTGCCAAGCACACTTCAATCCCCTCACTGCAAATGTTGTGGGTATTGTTTGGAGAAGCCAAAGACTACAGGAAAGAGAAAACTGCAATTAACCAGAATGTTACGTCTACTAAAAGGATTTAATTCAGAATTGTCTTTTCTTTTAAAAGGTAGCTTTTTGGCCTTAAAAAGTCCGACTTACAAAATACCCTCTCTCTAAATATTCCACAGCTGCGCATTTCCTAAAAAGCTACCGAGTCTTTCATTTCTGGGTCATTCAGGGAAATAAGAGCTCAAACCAAAAAGCTTTACCACCTTGTAGCGGATGAGCAGCTTAGAAGGAAGGAGTGATTTGGAGGACCTCCCAGGACACAAGGATGGGTCACAGGCGATGAAAGACGCATCTTGACTACAGAAATGATCCCCTTGTGTTGCCTTGGACAGGAAACTGGGTGTGAACTGCCCCTGCCAACCTTAACCCCTTCCTCTGGATCAGATGAAGGCTTCAATCTCCAGCACTGACACTTATTTCAGCAGCTTTGGCTTTACCTCAAAGGAAAGAAGCTGCAGCTACGATAGGAGATGGACCCAGGTCAAAACCTACAGAAAGGCTTTCTTTTGGGAGTGATAGACTTTCAGTGAGATTGTGTGTTTTGGAAGTCTTCAGAAAGGGAAGAGAAATCTTTATGAGAGAAAACAAGAAATGGAGCAACAGAAAATAAGGAAGGTTTTTAAGGTTCATTTCACCAATCCTTTCAAATACCAAAGAGCGCTTTTAAAGGATCATTTCTGGCTTTGCCTCTTAGCATCTTTTACAATCAAATTTCAGCGATTCTGAATTTCAGCAGCACCTCGAAAAAAAGCCTTCTTAATGATGCATCTGAATGTACCCATCCATGCCACACATGGAGTCAGACACAGTCTGTAAGTTTGCGGGCCAAGAAAGGGAGCTGAAAACACTGTGGCAATAAGTGAAATGGGACAATGCCCATGAGCTGACTTTCAAAATAACTGCAACTGAAGTGCAGTGAGAGATGCCCACTTGCTGGCAGACAAAGAACAATAAATAAATAAATCATGTAGAAGCAAAGAAAATTCATTTACAAATAAACATGAGAGTTGAGTGCAGGCTAAAGAAATTGGAAAAAAAGAAATCTAGAATGAGAAACCAGTAAAACTGAAAGGAAACTTTGACTAGGAAGCCAAATGCAAAATATTTATATTGCATATCAGTGTGTCTCACTCCCTCTCTATAGAGCATGTAAATGCGCACAACCACAGGTGCCTCAGGATCCCACCACGTTTCCGAAGAGCAGGTTTCACAGCACCGTTGCAGCACAGAGACCTCAGTGACCTCCAAGGTACAACCAGCCTCTCAGGCTAGAGGTCAGCCCTGATCACCTCTCCTAACTTACAGGACACATTACATCAACAACAACCCCCAACTATGTTTTTTGTGCATATGACAGCATCCACACTCAGGGAGGTGTCTTTAAGCCCAGGGAGGTTGCAGGAGTTGCGGGGCGGGGGCGGGGGGGGATATTTCTGACATTATACGAGATTCTCACAGCAAATATGCGACTGGAGATTTACAGCTCTGAACAATGCCCTGCACTGTCCAGTTGCAAAGCACAGTATGTGCTCCACAGCTTATGGAGTACAAATGTCTTGTCTGCTAGTAGGTCAGGGAGAGGGGAGAAAGGGGTGCTGCCTCGAGACATTATTCCAGCACTGGCTGCCTTCCAGGAACTAACAGAGCTTCAGAAGGCACAGGCAGGCTTGCTTACATCTGCTTCCCTCTGCTGTAGCTGCAGACAGAATTACACACTGATATTTTCTTTTTCCTTCTTTCTTCTTTCTTCCTTCCTTCCTTCCTTTCTTTCTTTTTTAATGGGTTTGGACAAGTTTTCAGTAGGTATTCTCAGGGTTCTTTTCCTCATCTCTTTCAAAGGAGCTTTGGGAGCAACCACTGCAAATTAATTTGATAAAGAGAAGGCTTTATAATTGTCTGTCTTGTTCAGTGGCTGGGGCAACAGCAGCATCTGGCCTTGTGGTAATGCATCTGCCTACAAAAGCTGTGGAGCCTCTGTTAGCCCATCAACAAAAAAAGTCAGCTACCTGTCTTGTTACCATACAGAAAAGCACACAAAAAATCCACCCAGACTGTTCAAAGTCATGACCAAATCTAAGCTTTGGGAGTCAGACCTTCCCCATGTGGTGGGATGCATTTCTGCAAATTTAGCTACAGAAACACAGCGCCAGCCACCAACGTCCTGGGTTCAATCCCTACTGATCAAAACATTTAAATAATGTCATTATTCAATTTCTTCTTTCTACTGAAATAGTAACTAAAAAGACACCTTCACAATGCTCCTAGTGCTCTAGCACATGATTAATACCACAATTAAATTTCAGCATTAAAAGAATCAATTCAAGAAGGACGCAGCTAGTCAGCCACCACCTATAAAAACTCCCCTGTGTCTCCTTATCTAGGAATTCTATCCTTAGCTTTCTCCAAATCCCCATTCAAACTGTAGCACTGCAATCACTCCTTTCCATCAAAATAAAAGTAGGTATATTTCAGTACCTGTATTTTACAAATAATTACCTGGCAACACAATATTATTAAAAGGTAGATAAGTAAAGGAAAACCTAAAGGTAAGTGAGATCATAGAATCAAAGAATGGTTTGGGTTGGAAGGGAACTTTAAAGATCATCTAGGTGCTGAAGTATTCTGAGAATGCATATGGGATTACAAGGCTAGAAGAGGTCAGACATGGCTTAAGTTCTCAAGTAAGGATGGGGATTTCCAAAGAAAGTAGGGATGCATATCAAGACAATTCTGAATTTCCTAGGCACCTAAATGAGACAGAGAGGCCCGAGGTCCTTTTGAAAGGAAAGCGTGTTGCCACTGAAGGAAAAAAGATTGAGGAGCACTAGTTTAGGAGTCATAAAGATCGGGGTGGGGTGGAGGGCGATCCCAGCTCCACATTCCTCATGATGCCATGGGATAAAAAAAGCACTTTGGTGTCCTTCTGGGCTCTCTCCACTGACTGATCTCATCCTCAGATAAAACAATAGAATCACATATATAAATATTGGCAGCGCTCTGCCTTGTTTTTCACTGCAAGCCCAAAGGGCACGTGGCAGTGAAATTGCAAGCTCTTCTGAGCATGTCTAATCAGCTCTGCCTGACAGATTTTTAATCTCTGGTGGCCAGTTCTGTTCCCAATTTATACAAAAATAGAGCTTCTAGTACGCGTGGTGTTCTGAGGACAAACTCCAGTCCTCAGGCCCATCTGAAATGGCAGAACACCACACATGGCAAGAGCAGGCACAGAAAGCAGTTTATTAACTGGCCTCTCTTGATCTCCCTGCTGGGATGTCTACTCAAAGCATGGGGCTTGGTGAGAACAGCTCTCTAACCAATTTATTTTTCCACTGCGCCTCCTGGAGGCATAACCTTGGAGGTATAGCACAGAAGGTGGAAGACTAAACCATACCAAGGCTCCCAGCTGCTTGACAGGTCAGTGAAATTTGGAGGCTGCTCCATAGCAAAGAGCAAAAAGAACTACCCTACGCCCTCATCAGTCCCACCCAGCTCAGAAAGTTGCTGCCAATAGTCCATCATCACCCAGACAGAAGCAATTAGCTCTTCTTCCAACATCAGGGGTGTTTACTCAGTCATTTAATTAACACCAATAATTCAGTAGTGCAAATTTGTTTTTAAAGAAGTACAAGAGTACTTTTTCCTTTTTTTTTTTCTTTCAAGAGTAGTGTAAGTGCCTACAGATGCTATAAAGATTCTCAAAAATATCCAATAAATGGACTCTATTTAAAAATGAAACACCAAAAAACAACACCACACCAAACACAAAAAAACCCCACTGTGCCTTTATCTGCATCTTTCAACAGCTAAACAACTTCTAAAACATCAGCATTACATGTTTAAGGCTGACACTGTACTCAAATAAATAACTTCTGGTGTAAAAAAATCAGTTGCTGAAGCTATTCACATAGTGTTCCTCAACAATGAATGGAAAGAGCAACACTTCCAGTAGTCAATTCACGTCTTCCTAACACAGGATCCAAAACAGCTAACATCACTCACTCTCTGGACATGCCCCCTTCTCTCCACTGGTTAGAAAGAGATCCTGACTGTCCAGCATAGGTCTAAGCTACTAATTTTTAGACTTTTAAAACTAGACAAGATTAATCGTCTCCAAAGTCTGTAGCCCTTGTATGACTAACATTGGGATTTCCTACAGGGATCTAGCAGCTTAAAACTGATAAAACTCTTGGATATCCTATGCCATTTGAAAATGATAAATTTCAAAAGCCCTAGCCAGTATCTCAACTATCCCACACCACTTTTTGATGTACAGACTGTCATGTCTCATGCATTCCTCTAATATCTCAGGAGTGGAAACGTGAGAAAGAGGTTATGGACAATGTTACTTATGCTGCTTAAGCAAATCTCTTCTTAATTTCAAGTGCCTAATCATTTTCTTGTGTCCGTTACCTTGGTTCTCACCTTCTTATTGTTCTTCTACCTCTACTACACTTGTATACATACACACACAAACATATATATTTGGTCTTGACAGATATGGAGATAACTCTTACAAAAACACACTTGTTCTTAAATAATGCCAGGATACAATAAAGAAAAATAGATATTTACATTTCTGTAGGCTGATAAATAAGTCTTATTCACTGAAAAGCTGAGAAGTGGGCTCATTTGAGGGACTATCAGATGCTTATCAGATTTATGCCAATGGTTAGTGAGCCTTAACTGCAAACACAGACATATCAGTGTTCTTGTAAGTCAGCCACTGCATGTTTTAAAGGAAAGTCACCTCTTCTCTAAGAGTACATTAGTCACATGTAAACTGTTGAACCTGAAGAAATAAAACTTTCCTGATGGTCACAGTAGTTGCCTTATGGAAGACTTTATTACCCTTACATTAGCTTGTAAAATTACCATTATTACTGAACTCAGAACTAACCACTGGTGTTTTGACTCAGCAGCCTTCTGCAGCAGAATACAACAGGCTGACCATACACTGTAAGTACGATTCATACCTTCAAAAGCAGAATATAAGGGATTATATACTGCTTTGGCTCACTGGAGGACGTGCATGAGTTTAAATACCTGTGTATTAGAGTTCAAGAGAAAAAAGATTTTTGGTTCGTCCCAAAGTTATCTGAGACCAACCATATTTAGTCTGAACTGGATTTATCAAAACTTTATATTCTAGTGGAAATCTGATAAAATTAATATCGTCTGAACAGTTTTGGGCATCTAAGCCCTAGCACAGAAAAGATGACCCTACAGAACAAACACAGTGAGTCTGAGCTCCTCAGTTTACCTTGAGCCCTTACACAGAGATCAGAGGCCAACTACGCTAGAGCAGTTTGATACAACTGCACTGCCTGTTTCCTGGGCACTTTCATCTATTTATACAAGCACTAAAACTAGCTATCAGACGATTTCCCAAGTTTTACAATCCAGTTTCCTTTAGGAATTCACCTTTAGAATGTGTGGTGAGAAGAAGATACTGTAAAAAATAGTGTTACCACTTTGTACCTTGTGTTACCTATGAGCTTGCTCAGCCCTCAGAGAAAATGCCTGAAGAACCCCTTGTAAGCCAAGCTTAGCCTGCTATAAGTAGGTGGGGTTTCACTAACTGTGGTGAGGTTTTTGCCCATTTTTTCAATTGAAAATCTGGTACAATGAAGCCTGCAAAAGTGAAAAAACATATACAAACCGTGATCAGAGACTTAGGTTTCTAAACCGTATTGAGGTTGCAAAAACAAATTGACATCAACATATGGGGAAAGTCTGAAGTTACAGCAAACATTCGCATATGTGAGAAACTTTGGCATGTAAGAGTCCCCATTAAATTCAAATATACAATGCACAAGATTAAAGTTATTCAGAGGCATTAGTGTTTGCAAGATCAGACCCTGAGATTTCTCTGTGTGGTAACAAGTTACTTTAGGTTTAATCTGTTATTGCATTAATATCTATAAAGAGCATATATAAATACAAATCAGATGGCAGCTGCAGTCTTACTGAAGAAAAATAAAAAGATTGGAGGGCTAGCAGGGAACAAAAATTTCCATGATGGCAATTTCCAATGCCACGTATTTTGGGATTATCATTCTGCTCAAACTGCAGCTATTTTTTTCCATACATAATACACACACACACACACACATATATATGAGAATGAAAAAGGCAAAGAAATGGATTTGAGAAAGAGGGAGACAATACAGATGAGAAAAAAATGCTTCATAATGGACAGATTGCCTTTACACAGGAGCAAGTGATAGTCTTAAGTATGGCAACCCCCCTCAGATTTCTGTGAAAAGCCTGATGTGCTCTACTTAACACTTAAGAAAATTCACTAGGGAATAATGCCCTCTAATTTATTTTGGCTACAGTGATCTTCATCTGTGCTTCTGTTAATCTCACTCTGAAGATTTCAGGGTACTTTTTAACTAGAGACTGACTCATTCTCTAGCTGTGTAGTAGCTAATCTGCTCAGATATTTCCCCAAACAACCATCTGCTCTACCTTGTATTTGTTTCACTTCTCTGACTATCTTAGTTCTTGGTCTGTCCTGCTGGCTTATTCAGCACTCTTTAAATTTCTCCTCTGGCCTTATGTCTGGTTGCTTATGTTTTGGACAGACAATAGAGGTGATACAGGCCATTATTCATGAGAAGCTTCAAGTGTAACGTGAGAAACATCTCATCTCCTGACCCCTGTTAGCATAAGAATTGCTGATAAAATTCTGGACTGAAAGAGAAGAATCTTCTGGGAAAAATATAGGCAAAAGTTTCACTGGAGAGATGCATTTTCTAAGAAGAATCCAGATTAATTCTCTGCCTAAGGTCCAGATCTAACCCCTAGTACAGTTACTGGGAATATAGAGAGGTAGTGCAAGAGAGACCTTACATGCTTGTGAAATTTTAAAGTGAAGGATATTCTTTACCACTCCTACTAGCTCTGTGCTCTTGCATTTTATTTTCTTACCCAAGGATCACCAAGTGATTTGCACGTTTCAGTGAATTAAGCCTCACAACGCTCCTGGAGGGGGTGTAGATGTAGTTCTATTGATTCCACATCTGGATCACCTAAATTAAAGATTGAAGAGATCTCCTTGGATCATGCATTTCCACGCACCACCAAGTTACCAGGTTTTAACCAGTTTCAACTGATTTTAACAGTTACATCTGAAAGAATCTGGGGTGACACAGAGGAAAAGATCACGCATACTGAAAGCATAGTTCCTCATCTGCTTTGACACACCCTGGCAATCCCAAATAGCCTCACAAGCAACGTACTGTTACTGTTTGCACTTCCACTGGGTATTAATTTGCAAAGTTGGCACAATTGGCATCAATGAGGTTGCTTTAGTAGATGTAGGGTGCTAGACCTACCAACTTCATTTTATTTATATGAGGTACATAGCCAAGATAATGTGTCGTATCTGAAAGTGGCAGAGTTGTCCAGTCTGTCAATTCACACCTTCAGCTTTAGCTAGTGGAACTGCACAAACCAAAACTGAGATGGTTTATGTGCTGATTCACGATATGATAACAGACTACAGGACTTGCACATGAACCTTGCTGAAGGTCTTTAGCTGAACACTTGTCACATCAGAGCACAATCCTTCCACCCGTTTCTGTCCTCCACAAATATTTAGAAGTTGATCATGCATCCAAACTCAACAGGGTAAGACCTAGCACAGATGTATGAGATGCTAATGAGTCAAAGCAACTTGCAACAGATGGTCCCACTTCGTCTAACTGGAGCCCAAAGGGTTTGTCATCCAGCCACAGAGCCATGCATGGCATTCAAAAGGCAGGTGTGCTCCCAGGGCAGCCTCTATGCCTCCCCTGCATGATCCCAGAGATGAATCTGGGATGATTAGCTTAAACCTGATGTGCATGTGGGCCAGCAATAGAAGGGGATGACTACCCCTTTGAAGATTTTTCAAATGCATTGAAGCCCAATTCTGACAAGCAATTTAACTGCGCAGCAGCACAAAGCTGTTTAATAATAATTCACACATTTGTGAACCTACACAAAATTACCTCTGAAACGCACCAAGCTCTGTCATTAATAAAATGCAAGCACTACAATTTTAATATCATATTGTACCAATACTATTTAAACCTTGCCACATTCACGAGGGGGAGGTGCAACTTTTACCGCTTTACAGTCGAGTAGAGCGAGATGCAGAGGTGCATAATTTGACCCAGGATATAAATCATGTCTGTGTCAGTCACAGACCACAATAGTTCTCAGTTTTCAGGCGAGTTTTCATTGCACTAGATCTTACTGGCTTTCAGCAGTATACTTGATTCAGCACAAACTAAACCAATACTACGTTGAAGGAAAAGTATTAAATAAATGGCAAACAGCAAACTGAATGGCCAATTAATATTCTTGGATGGATTAAAGGAAAAAATCTACATGTACATACTCAAACTATTCCAAAACAAAATCTAAACATATTGAGGAATGTTTATAGATGTTCAAACTGCTAATGGCATGCAAGAGGCTTATCTTTCAAATATCATAGGTCAATGAAAAGGAATATGTGAATTTCCAAATGTCCCTTGCTTGGCTGACCCATCAATATGATAACTAATACACACTTAAACTCCTCAATGTACTCCCTGAAATTAAAACAACCAAATAGCACAGAAAGAGCTTAAATAACCATTATCAATGGACTTCAGATAAAAATCAAGAAATAATTTCAGAAAGATCACCCAACACAATAAAATGAAATAGCTTTGGAAATGGGTCAGGGAAGTATGAGCTGGCAGTCAATTACATTCTGTATGCGGAGGCAGTTCAACAACAAAAAGTCTCCCCAGATTAAAAGCTTGACAAAGTGGTTCCAGCTACACTCCTCTCTAATTGATGGGGGAAAAAATCTTCAGTAAACTAACAACTTTCTACTTGTGAATAGTGTTCACAATGGAGTGGATGTTTGCACAGAGATAGGATTCGGGTAGAGGCTGCACTCTTCTCTGCTTGTTTTGTGAAATCAGGAGTGGCTACTTAGTGCTCCCCACTACCTCCCAACCCACACACTGCACACGCACAGGGCAGGACACACTCCCCTCCCTGACCCATAACGTGTCCCCAACAAACAGCACCAGAGGCAGGATGGCTGGGCCATCCAAGCACAGGCTAACAGGAGCTCAGGGTGCCTGTACCGTTGTGCTGCTTGTACACCCAGCACAACCCACAGCACAGCAGTGGCACTCCTGACGTAGGATGTTTTGACCTACACGTTGAGTTAGGAAAGCTGACTACCTCTGACTCCCTTAAAGCTTAAGGGAGAAAACAGAAAAAGCCTGGAATGCTTACACAGGTTTACAAGTCACCAGCAGTTTAAAGGCATTTAAGGTCCTAAAGATAGTGCTAGGAATCTCACTGAATCTTCTGCAACACTGAAACACTAAATTCCCATTTATTTCAAGAGACACTAGACACCGAGTCTTTTCTTTGTTGTTTGCTTTTATCTCCTTTTCAACCTATCTCTGTCATTAAAAACTGAGTACCTTTCAAATTCTGTCCCTTAAGCATTTTTTTTTTTGTTTAAAATAAGACTTGGAAGTCCAAGTCATTTACATGCTCTTATAAATGCTACCCTGCTTTCAGCAAAGTATGAGGAGAGTCCTAGAAGATAACAGTATAGAAAAGAAACCCACAGTATGGGAGAAACGAAGGAATACCATCAAGGAATTAACGTGCTGTCTGCATGACAGACAATTTTACAGATTTCATGTGTGGAAATGCAACAACACTTCCACTTTCTTTTATAAATAGTGGTGTTAGTCTAATTTTAGTATCATCCAGAGGTTCCAACTGAAATGAGGGTGCTTCTATGCTACTGACACAATCCTATCACTCTACAATCCAGGTCCTTAAGAAAAATATCAAACATTACTCAATGCACCACAAAAACATGAAACTTAGGAGCACTGGAAGAGCAGTCCTACTAATTAGTTCAAAGGAGGGCATTTCAAAACAAGGAAATTCAAGGCATGGGTCACGGTTAGCATGGTTAGCATGGATTCACGCGCATAAAGTTTGAGAAGAAAAAATGCTTCTCTCTGGTTGCCTCTTCCTGTTAATCTTGTTTCAGCGCTGGCTGGCCCAGCTGCCTCTCACGCTCTCCTGGGTGGAACCCTGCAGCTCTTCGATCGCCTTTCATATTTGCAGCTATGTCATTTCTGGCTGACCCTTTCTAAACCTCGGATGTTTTCCTCTTGGAGCTGCAGGAGCATTAAGTACACTTGTCAAGAGACCAGCCTGGAGTTGGGCTAGTGTTAAGGCTTTGAGGTTTTTCAGCAACTTTTTGACAATTCTGAGAGGTTGGGGAATCCAGGAGGAAAGATGGGAGCCATTCTCCCCATAATTTTAGCCTTTATTTTGCTTTCCCCCCTCATGCACCCAGAAAAGTAACACTGTATTTTTCTGGTTGCATAACCATTACTGTCTTGGATAATGGGACAGTTGCTCACAAACATCAGTTACTGGAAAAGGTGTACAAAATTGTCCTGTCTCCATTTCCTGCTCTTCTCTCCCCCTCTTCACAGATGGAGTCTCTTCTAAAAAGAGCACAAACAACTATCATTAAAGATGAAGCTTGTGGGTTGTGAAATTTTGGCTGCTTTAAAAATCAGACAGACCAAGTCAGCTCAGCCCAGCTTAACCTGCAGAATCACAGAAGACACCCACGCCACCATGGGCTTTCGCAGAGCAGAGCCCGAGCCACACATCTGCACTGCAGTTTGAAACCTCGGGATTTTATTTGGGGTTGCTCAGACCTAGACTACATGATTTAGCCTCTTCTCCCACATGAAATTTGACTCCTATATGAGTGTTGCATTTGAGGGTTTCTGGGAGCTATCAGGATATGTTGCGGTTACTGGGCAAGAAACCCCTGATAATTAGTATTCCCGCAGGACGTTTCTCATCCTTCCTGATTCCCAGCGCATCAGAACACCACCTTATCAGCTGCCCCTGAAGCATCACAGCAATCCACTCCGCTTGTGCCTGTGCAGGACTGGTCAACTGTAACACACAAAAACCTGAACTGGAATCACTATATGCACACCAGAAGACAGGATCACACACAGAAACTAGAAACACCACCTATAAAAGCCTAGAACAGCCTTATTTCATAAAAATGGAAGATAAATGCCCTTCACTAATGTTACTAAAGCATACTCATTTAAACACAGCATCATCCATATTGTGCTCAGAAGCCAACCAATACAATGCAAAGCCGCCACTTTTAGGGGTTAGCTTCTTTGAAGGGGCTGGAGCAACATAAATTAGTCCTAAACATCTTGGATTTTCCAAGGAGAAATATTTCCATGAACAAATGAAGAAAACAGACTCCCAGGGCCCCTCATAAATTCTGGCACAGAAAGGCATGTGCTTCCATTGAGTACATTTCAGAACAATATTTCCTGAGGCATTTCTGAATGGTATTGATTTACATGCAAAAGATTATGTCTGCAGCCATGCAAAAGGACCGGATGACAAAGGTGAAAGAACAATGCATCAAGAAACAAATGTAGAGCTTTTTTTCTTCAAGTTAATTAAAAGAAACTAGGTCTGATTCCCTTTGTTTGACACCAGTAGGGTACCATTCACTGCTCAGGAGTTAATCCTGATTTACTGCAGCAAATCAGAGGGATACGCACTCAGCATATGAGCCATTCTAAGTTGCAATCAGACAGAGACTTCAGCACAATGCTCCCTACATCTGCAACAAACTCGGATCAAATTTTACTAATCACCTACTTCTTTTCAATCCATTATGTTGACCATTAAGATAATCATATGAATTTGTAAGTCTAAGATGGGGGAGCCATGTGAGCCTCCATGGTTGTGTTTCTATGGCAACAATTCCCCTGGCATCTTCGGTCCACATTCGGTATTCCTGTCTGACTGTTTGTCTCATTCACACACTCAAAATCCCCATTTTCCAAACACTCATTTCAGGGGAGCTGTGTTTTCTTCTTTTTTCTATTCATCCATTGAGCTGAATATCACAGGGGTGATGAGGTACCTGGCAGGTCACTGTGTCCCACTCCTGACCCAGAGAAATCAGGATGAAGGCAACAGGGCAGCACAGTCTCCACAGAACCCTTTTAGTCCTTTTGCTTTTTTTGGTGCAACTAGCAAGACTGAAAATTAGTCCTAATTATGTTTTAGAGGTTTTGGCCACTTTCATCCCTCAGTCAAGATCGTAAATGAATTACAATAGGAACCATCTGTAGCAACTTCCATCCAGAAGCTTCTGCAATCCCATCTCCTTCTTCTGCTCTCTAGCAGTTTCACCCATCTCATAAAAGCAATCACTTATGTGAAAGGTGGCAGTTTCTGAACTCCACATGCAGCCAAGCCACACCACACTTCAGCCCTGGGACAGAAAAACTCCCCACCCAGTCGGAACACGGAGCATGCAAGGTAGCCAGAAATTAACTCCTTGGTTAAATTTTGGCCATAATGCTTCAATTAACACTCCATCCTTATGAAAAGTACCACATCCCAAGGAACAGGGCCTCCACCACTTCCCTTCTGAGACTATTTCACAGTACAATGGGCTTCACACTCAATTTTCCTAAGAGTCAGCCCAGGTTTTTAATTGCTCAGTCTCACTGTAATTCAATCCCCATGGACCATCAGGAACAATCCGTTCCTTGTGTCTACGGAGTGGCCACCATCTTGATCAACTCAGCAAGGACGGAACTAAGGGTTTCTATGGTTGAAAACATGAGCTGCTATACCCTAGTCCAGCAAGTTACACTCACTAATTGAGGTATTTACAGACTGCTCTCCTCTGCACAGGAGGCATGTCATACATGTGCAGTAGTGGATAACACTTGCAGCTTCTCAGTACTTCTCATGGCAATGTCCCTCCTTTTTCTGGGCCTATGTTAGACTTTCCTCTACTGGCTTAAAAGCTCTCTGCATTTCTGCAAGAGCAGGTGAAGAAAAAGGTAACAGAAGTGTCCTTTCAGTCCGTCCTTTTGCCAATATTCAGCTGAAGCATTAAAGAAAATTTTAAGGTTGCTCCCACCAGCTCCACTCGTTAGCACTCTTGCCCCAGAACAGTCATCTGCAAAGGCAGAGGCCCTACAGATGGAAGATGTCTGAATATCTTCTGCATTTAACCGCTCTATATTCTGAACACACCAGGAACTAACTGGCAGGAGTTAAAACACCAGTCACCTCCCTAAATTACTGCTTCCACTCCTGCTGTTGCCAGTTTTAAAAAAATGCAAGGGCCACATTTTTAGACAGTCTAATTTGGCACAGATCCTTTAGCTCCATTGTTTTCCCTGGAACTGGGGTAAGTTACACCAGGGGAGGATATTGCTCTAAAAAGCTTTTGCTTTAAAACAAACACACAAACAAAACCAGGTTTAGACAAGACCAGGGATATTGAAGCTGAATTCCTGTCTCAAGAAACTTCCAATGACTTGCAGTAGTCTTTGCTTCACCAAGCCGCAAATTTGTAACGCCTTTAATCTTCCCATGTAAGTCAGTTCCTCTACTCCCTTAATTGTTTTTGTTGCTCTTCTCTGAATTCTGGCCAATTTACCACACAGTACAGACTACATTACATCTGAAAGGCCAGAAGTACGGTGTACAGAAGCTCATTTTCAAATTCTATGACCTCAATTCTTGGGAGGATTTCAGAGACCAGACACCAGGCTATAAATGAAGAATGTGTGCCCGTATAGCTGGGTAATTTAAATGTATTTTCTGTGAATAAATCTACTCGGTACTTTCTTGATCTATACAATCTTCTGCCATAGGGGCCTAACATAAAAATACTTCAAAGGCTCTAACAAATTCCCTCAAGATGTGATCTTCAGCATTTCAAAAGCTGAAAGACATAGACAAGGTTTAAAGTGATCATGATATATTTTCAATGTAACACTCTTCAGCAACTCCTGTTCACCCATTTCTTGAAAGTGAAATTATATCACCTCTCTATATATATCTCTTTTTAACTTATTGACTATCTTATGAGCAATGCAAAGATGAAGTGAATTTGACTTTTGGTTAGGGTTTACTATACCTCATTATCTTTAAATGAAGCACAGCAATGATTCCTTCCTTCAAATACCTGCTAGACAGTTCCAAATGGAAATCCTCTAACCACAGACCCTCACCACTTCCCTTGTGTCTTGCAGCACTAAGAAAGTTTAGATTTGGATTCAAGTTTCAGCGCTGATCTCTCTCCCCATCTTGAGCTGAAACAAGACTCTGCATAGTAACACTTTTGTGAAAGATTATTTTTATGTTACACCTCGGTCCCATCTCTGATATTAATTATACAGTTTGAGCTTTAAGCCAAAAGATATTTTGAAACTGATGCTCTTGGCTGAGATCAAGATTCCTCATGTCCTCCAAATAGTTTCTTAACAAACTCTCTTAGACTGCAGCATATTTAATGAGAATGCAGATGATCAATTGCAGCCCGCCTTGCACGGTTAACTCAATCAACAAACTACTAATGACTCCAGCATGTTACAGCTTTTTTGGCTAATGAGAACCGTATTGACCAGATTTTTCCCGTTCTCCCAGGATCAAACGCCAATATGGAACGAGTTCTGGTACAACTGTAACATTAGCTTGCAAGTAAAACGCTGACCAGCAATAGCAGGACACAGCCTGAGTGTCATTAAGGAGAAAAAGATCTCTCAGACTTGTGGGCCAGCCTTCCCGAACCCTGCCATAGTATGTGTCTGTCTGCTGAAATCAAAGCCCCGAGAAACACAGAGCTGCAGCGCGAGCATGGAGCTTCCACCTTGGTGCACAGTGTTTCAAGACAGAAAAGCCTTTTGTTCCCGGCACCCTGGCTGCACTGCTGCCTGTCCCACCACTCCTCCTCCTCCCTGCGTTCTGCTGCCATTGTGCTGCAGGGTAATTTGTAGCAGGTGAGAAGTAAATACACTCTGCTTCCTCTTTCTTTCACTTTTTGGCTGCCTGTTGCTGCAATTTGCCCTCCATTTTTTCTTCCCTCCTCCCTCAAATAGAAGCCAATTGACCATTTGCTGTATGGAAATCTAACAGCTGACCATGCTCTAAGTGAAGAGCAGTATTTATCACAGAGCCTGAGGACTGAGAGGGGAAACAGCTCGTCGGGTGTTATCTTGTCTGTTACCAACCACTGTTAAATAAAGATTTACTCCCATGGAAAGTGATGGAAAGAATTCCAGTGATTTCAGTCGTCTTTGGAACAGGGCTTTGTTTCCTTACAAAATAGCCTTTGGTTTCCAGTACAGACTGATTTCTAAAATGACCAATTTCTAAAATAGACTTTCCATTCTGTACCCTGGAGTAAGTAGTGCAGTCTAACCAATTTCTCTCCATCAAGAGGAGACCTTGGTTCCATTTTTGTCTACACTATCATTTTGCTGGGTGACAAGTCACTTCCTTTTCCCAATCCTTCACTTCCCTCTATCAAACTGTGATAATACAGAATGCTTTGTCCTCTAGGAAGCAGAACTGCTACCAAAAAACAAACACACACACACAAAAAAAAAAAAAAAAAAAAACAAACCAAAACAACCCTCAACAGGTATTATTTTGCTTTTGATCAGCTTCGTGCTGCACTGCCTAAGAGCCACGCACTCTGACATCCCTGGCTGCAACCAAACCAAAGCAAAAAGTAAAAAGCACTGTATGAAAAGGGGAGATAGAAGGAGTAATTAGGACTTGTGAATCAACTGGAAAGGGTCAATTTTCCAGAGCTTCTTTTCAGACTAAGCTAACTTGTTAGCATCATTTTGAACAAAAATCATGGAGAATGCGCACAGTTCGTCAACAAGGATTGTGTTCCTTCCTCTTTAAGAAGTGCTCCTACGCAGTCCTCTCCACTTTGAAAGGCTTAAATATTAAATATCATTCAGCCAAGTCATAGTGGGGGTCCACGCTTGACTTCATTCCTCTCTTAACAATGTCCTCAGGCCAGCCGCCAGGAATTCAGACACTTAACTTCCCTGGGCTGAGAACTCTTCACCTCCAGCATGCTCTCCTCTTATCTACAGTGGGAAACTTTCCCATTCATTTCATGGTCCGCTCTGACCACAGCACTCCTTGCTTCACTGACTTGCTCCCACATTATTCTTCAGGTTCAAACTTTTCAGCCTCAACGACAGGTCCAGGCACACACCTATTCTGGTAGCTTCCTATTGCCTCTTACCTTAGCCTTAGCTTTCACCCTACATCATCTAAACCCTTTGTCCCACTCTCCCACCCTGACTTCCATGTCTTCTTCTGTACCACCATCCTCTCCCTTGCAAAGGCTGATTCACAGAGCTCTATGATTCCACTATGGTGAACCGTTCTGATAAAGGATTTTTTACACAGCCTTGCATTTTTAATGCCGAAGGGCCTTGTTTCAAAGCCATAGTCCTAACACTATGCCACTCTCTTCTCATATGCAATCAGCTTTGCGAGAGCAATTCCTGTGACTTCTGAGCAGAAGCTGGAGCTCCATGTTCGCAAGCAGGTTTTTACTCTTCCCTTAGAGCATGCTGGAAGGTCCCGCACCGGTACTGATCCCATTTCTCTCCTCCAACCACTTCACACTCCTTTCCAACCTCCTTTTTTTTCCAAAGGACACAAGCCAGCTAGCTAGAAATGGCTACCAGAAACGTGCTTTCACTGATTTACTCAGTTTTAATCTCCTCCCTCCTCTTGCCTTCTACAAAAAATTTACAAAGAAAAATTCAGAATTGAGCCCAAAACTCTATGATTTAAGCCCATTCTTGTCCACTGCTAGCAGACAGGAGCCATTCCCTACTAGCATGGTTGAAGAAATGTCCAAGTCACTCCAAGCTTTATTCTCCTGGGCATCAAGAAGCCAGTTCTGGAAATACATGACTGGCAACTCCTGGGTGTGGCTGCAGTCTAAAGTAAATTGAAGTTACAGTAAAAATAACTGTGCCACAGCTCCTGGTTTTCTTTTGCAAATGAAACAGGGCATTAGAACACCCAGTTTTCATACTACAGGACTCCTTCCTCAGATTGCTTTTAAGTTCATTAAGTTCCAGCTTCAGGAAGAAAATGGTTGCATTTGATTTATTGGTACAAGGGAAGAAGGATGAAGTAAGCAATAAATCTAGTAACAGCAGTGTTACTCCCGCTTATTGCAAGCCAGTCCTAAGAAGCACTCAAATTAACGCATATATCTGATGTCCAGGACAAGTCCTCTCCTTGTTCTGTGCCTCAGTTTCCCTGCTCAGAATAAGATGATGCTAATTGTGAAGCCAAATTCTGTTATATTTGTCAGAGACATGAAAATATCAAATCATGTATTCACAAGCAAATCCATGGAGACAGTGTTATCAAGCAACATACTTCTATATAAAGTATGTCTCTAGGATACATACAAAAGAACCAGCACGAAGGCATTAGGATAGTTCTACAGTTACAACACTGTCAGCCCTTGAGGTATTTTATTCTGTTACTGACTCTGCCACAGACTCCTTGTGTGAGCCTGGGCAAATCATCAAATCTTTCTCATCTGAACAACAGAAAACAACCCATCCTTCCTTGTTTTCTTCTTCCTCTTGAGGCTACTGGCATTACCAGCTCTTATGGCCAGAAAGTGACTCCTTCTGGATATGCTTGCAAAACTGATCTGACAGAGCCCCAAATTCAGCTGCTGCACTACCAATACAAATAATGGGCCACCAATACATGTAATACTGGGTAGACCCAGACCTAAAGGCAGAAAGGAAGGAAATTGCTTACCTAGAATGGATTATTTGTGACTTCTGAAGTAAATATGAAAAAAATAATGAATTTTCTGCCTGGGGTTTTTTTGTCTTTTTTTTTTTTTTTTTTCCTTCAAAGAGTGGAGAGGAATGACTAGAAGGTTCTCTGGACAAATCAATGATACTAACACCCAACAAATGACCTTTCCTCAGTGTCTTATAAGTACCTGTCAACTTCAGGAGTGCCACCACAATTGAATGGAGAGATTTAAAGCCAGACTATTCATTAGAGAGCAAACTATTATTCTAGAGACTTAAATGAATTGGCTAGCGGCCAGCCTTCCTTACAGTTTAGGTACCACTAGTAAAATGGAAAGTGGCTGCTATTTGGTTTGCACAAAACTGCAGAAGAGAAAAAAGTCTTTTAAGAGGAACCAGAACCAGGCTGTTCAGCTGATGATGGTCTACGTCCTCACAAGATGGCAAGAAGGATAAGCAGATATACAGCATAATAAGGAAACCATGAAAACAAGCAGAAGTCTGTAAACACCAGACAGCCTCTGTTTTATGGCATCACTAACAATCAACCAACTAAGCACAATATAATGAATGCATTCATAAAATATAGAGGTTGGGAGGGTGTCTCAACAACTCCAATTTTATTTTACACAGTAGATACTACTGACTTGCCATATGCAGTTCTGAATTAAAAGCCAAATTATTATCTTCTCTGATATAGCTCACATTTGCATTAAACGCTAACATTTCAAAGTAGGAATCACAAACCTCACCATTAATCATCTGTTTTATCTCCCTAGAGCCCTCTTCTCAGGGTAACCTTCTTCTCAAGTTCTCCTTCTAAAACCATTATTTATGATGACTAGGACAAAAGTAAAGGAGATTAACACAAGCTCTGTTGTACAACATTGCACGTGTCTGTACAGTACCACCAGGAATAGCACCTCAGTTAGCAGCAAGCAAGCCAGCCTCTGAACAAGAAGAGCACAGCTGTATCAGTTCTTCATCGCTCCCAAAATGCTGTTAGTATAACCACACTATATTGAAATAGAGCTGTTATTACATTACTACGTAAGAATCAACCTACAGGAGTATCAGAATTAAAAGTCTTCTATGCAGAATGGACAGAAAAATTAGGGCAGCAAGAGTAAGTAGCCTCACACCACACCTTTTTCCAGTTCCCCATCCATGCTTTGCCTCTTCCTCGTGGTTAGAGCAGCTAGAAGCCCTCGAGATGGCAACACTGAATTTTGCTCACAATGCTGAGGAACCCTAAGTTAGTTCTGGGTTACTCTATTCTGCAAATACACCCGAATCTTACAAGTTTACTTTCTTTAGTCTCACCGTGAAGGCAGCAATTAAAACTGCATGCAAGTCAATTTTCTATCAAAAACTATCGAGCTATTTGGACAGACATCATTTTTAATGTCTTAGTGCTTCTAATGCATAACAGCAGCACATCATTTTCTTTTTCATTAAAGCTGGCTCCAATGCTTGCTAACAGCTCTCCGTGAAATATTTTAACACGAACACAGTCTCCATAACTTCTGACAAATATCTGGTCAAGATTTATCCTGCTATTGCTCAAGAAGTAGAAAGACCATTGTACTGGGCAAGAAGATGAAAAGTTATCTCAGCAAGAGAGCATTTACACAAACTAATGTCCCTATTTCACCGGTGTCTGTGATGATGGTCAACTTGATCGGGTCCTGCAGCTCTCATCTAGAGAAATTGTACGCAAAATCCTCAGGCACTTGGATGAACCTTACTGAAGCTCATTGCCTTCCAAAAAGTTTTCTTGGGTGAAATAACCTCCTTTTGCAGATAGGAAGGTTTGAAAGATGAAGGAGATCCCATTACTTCATCACTATATCTCTCTACAGACCTTATGCAGATCCTCAACATCACCACTACACAAATTTGCTAAAATATGTCCAAGATGGTTTTGCTACTATGCATACAAATGGATCGATTTGCATTAAAACATAAATACAGAGTGCTGCCCACCTTTCCTTACCCCAGTTCTTTGCCAGTGACACACAAACTGCTGTAAGACAGCTTGATGTTTCTGCTGCCCTCCTCCTCTCCCCCGCACTGCAAGATTTTACAGATCACAAAGCAAATAGCACCTTCCATGCACTGTTCCTAATGTCTTTGAGAAGTGCGTGCTTCAAGTCCTGCCCTCCACATTTAAAGTGGCTGGCTTTCCTGCATTTGGTTGTGTTATCTCAGTGTAGGTGGTTTTCAGTTCAGTTCACTGGGGAATAGGCACTTTTGTTAATAAGGTCTCTGATAGATGCCATCTTCTCCTTTGTTTTCCAAGAGGTTTCTGCTACATTCCTGCCACTCTTTTATTTACTCGTCAGTCCGTTTGAAAACTTACCGTTCTCCAGCACTTTAGCGGAAGCTCGTGGTTACTTGTGGTTTTCAAAAAGGAACGGTGCATTTCAGATGACACACAGTAAAACAGTCTGGCCATGTGTAAAAATAAGATTATACTACACAGCCATGGTTCCAAGTAGTCCAGCTTTGCCACAGATAAGGCAGTCTGAGGAGGCTCAGGATGCAAATTGAGCACTTTTTCTTCAAAAACTACCTAGCTGCTGAAGGTGCAAAAGGCAGAGTTTTGGGATAAGTTTTATGGTGCAATTTGTTTCTATCAAACTCTGCTTATGATGATTTAGCTGAGTGGATCCAGAATCTGTTACAGAAAAACAGGTCAAAGTGGATATGGAAAAAGACATTTCTGTTCTTCAAAGATAGAAAACCAACTTTTCATCTTTTCTGGCTGGATAGAGTTAAAGAAGATTACAGCTGCTATGACTAGTTTCGGCAGCCTAGTGTTTGACCTATAATTCTGTAAAAATATAACTAACTCTTCATATATTGACTATCAAGAATTTTCCTCCATGTGTTTTCTGTTCTTCTCGGTCTATTTTATATGGAAAATTTGCTGTATTATAGATCTGCATATGAAGACTCCTTGGGTCTATTTCACAGAATCATAGAACAGTTTGGGTTGGAAGGGACCTTAAAGATCATATAGTTGCAACCCACCTGCCGTGGGCATGAACTCTTTCTGCTAGACCAGGTTGCTCAAAGCCCCATCCAACCTGACCTTGAATACTTCCAGGGATAGGAACTGATCATTTCACGATGAGACAGAACAGATTAAACTAAATAAAACCACAGTTCAAAACTAAGCCTTGTCACCTTAACTACCCAAAAGAGTGCTCCTTCAAAACAAACAGGGTAAGGAAAGGACAAAAAAAAGGAAAAATCGTGTCTCTTCCTAATGTTCAAACAGCTGAGAGAGCACTTGAGCGTCCTGTTTGTCAAAAGATGCCAAACAGCAGCAGCTCTGAAGGACTGCAATATACATTCACCACTTTGAAAACCGAATCCATATTGTAGGAACACAAATGGGGAGGGCAGCAAATCAATCTGCCTGATTCTGTCCTCCAACAGGAGACAGCATCACTTCTTGAGCTACCGCAACATGATGCACAACAGGACCACATCACAGAGCTGCCTTCTTTACACATGGACTTTGAAGCCGAGGGAAACGGTTGTGCAGAAGCCCAACCTAGTGTGAATGTGTTGACAAAGCTCAGAGGAAACAGCTATCCTGCACAGAGACTTTTGCTCCCACCGCAACAAAGAGGGGGGGAAAAAGCAGACTCTGAAAGCTGTTTCCCAATACCGCTGCTTTGTGTAACTGTAGCAGCTTTCAGAGAAGTATCACTGCAAGCACAGAAAGGCAGGTTAACTCTCTCATGTCTGTAACAGAAGTAAGAATGTATGAAGTTCAAAGTTAGCCTTACACATCACACCAGATGCAGCCTGTGCTTTAGGGAGTCCCTGAAGTACGGATTGCTAAGAGCTGGGGGGACATATAAACCCCACTTTTACACAGTCTTTCCTAAGCACATGCCACTCACCACTACTAGTGACAAGGTGCAGGGCAAGGACTCGGTGTACCAACCCTTACCTTATTGCTGCCATCACCACTGCAATACAGAGCAGCTGCACATCACATCCTGATATGCCGCAAATAACAAATACGGATACTCCTACCGAAAGCGAAGGGAAGCTCTCCAAGCAGCTGAGCTGCACCGAGTCCCACACCAGCCCAGGGAGAGGGATCTCTGCTTTTCTGTCACCAGGGAAAAAATCCCCCACTCTCCTCAAAAGGCCTTTGTTCCCATGCAGAGCAACCTCAGCTTGGCCAGCACACCAGAGCTGACGGGAGCTCAAGACCACATGGTAGACACAGGGATTGCCTTGTGATTTTTGGTGGTGTGTTCTTGATGACAAAGACCTTGGCATACGATGGAAAAGCGAGGTTAATGCAGCTTAAGTATAGAATAGGTCCTATACAACTCCTTACTTGCCACTTTAACTTTCTCTGTTTACTTTTTAATTTAATGTATTCTTTTGATCTTTCTCTCCTTTCTCTTGTCTCCCTGAGTTTGCTGACACAGTAGAAGTATGACAAGCTCAGACAAGCTAACCTACTTTTTTCTTTTTCTCTTGTATATGTTAACGCTCCCACTCTTCTACCTAGCATATGAAAGCATATTGCAAGTATCATTATAATGATACTTCCAATCCCCCTGTGAAGTAATTCCCCCAACTGACAGGTGAAGAAACTGAGACACACAGAGCTCTTAAATTACTTGCCCCTCAAGCTTACAGAGAAAGCCAGTGACACAAGTGGAAATAAAACTCAGCAGACTCCTGTTTTTCTTGGTCCCAATCTATATAAAATTATTATACCTCCACCCATCACAGGTCTGTCAAGTACCTCCATTTCTAAATACAGTAGCAATAACAAAACTTTAGATACCCATTACACAGACTCACACATTTCTGTAATTTAATTGCAGCTAAGGAACACTCATCTCCATGTCCTGTGTGCCCGCAGTCTGTACTGTTGCCTGTTAACTCAGGTTTAAGAGGTCCACGCTGCCTCTAAACCTCAAAGTATGTGCTAATGGGAAGGGGCTAAAGCTTACCTGTTTTCTGTAGCCAAAGCCAGAATACTGCCTGGAACAGTTTGTTTACACATTAAACCATGGTAATTTGCTCCATTTTTTTACTTTTAGCCTGAGCTTCCAAATGCTCTGGACTCGGTTCCCTGTGTGTGCACACATTTGGGAGTTTCAGCTGGACTTGGACAGGTTCTAACCCATGCCTAACTGAATTTCATCATAACCATGGATATCGCTCAGCCAAGCTGGTTTTCTTCTACATACGGAATAATTCAGTGCTAAGCCATGAGCTCGATTTTACAGAGATTAGATTTCCAGTTATGACTAGAATTCAATATCTATCACTCCCTCCAGGGTACTGAATAATCTTCAGCATTTACAAACCTGAACTTTCAAAAGCAAGTACACTTTTAAAATTAGTTTAAAATTAGTTTAAAATTACTTGAATTCAGATATTGACACCTTTGGGGTTAATATTCTCAAAGATGTTCTCTGCAACAAATCATGCTTTTTTTTATTTTATGAAAGCTGAAATTAGCGCATTATCTTGGAGCTCAGTCTTAAAGGCAAAAAATCCAAATACTAAAAGAAGCAAATGATAAAATCAAAAGTGAACTTTGGACAAAGCATATAATGTCTACACCAGAGCACTCAAAAAATTAAACCCCCTTAATTTTTGAGGTAAGTTAGTTGAGCACCATTTAACTCCCTGTATAGACCTTTTACTTCACAACCAAAGTGACTTTAATCAGGTTTTACTAAATTTACTTTGGAAGTGAATCAAGTTTAAACAAAAAGAAATCACTTTCACCATGAACAAGAGTGCCCACAAAGGGGTTCAGCGCAGCTTAACTAATACATTCTATGTATGCGTCATTAGCTTAATACGAATTAACTTCTGACTATTCCAGTGTAGACAGGCCTACAGTTCTTTACATCTAAATGTGTAACAATACTCCCTTTGTCTTGTCAGTTTGAACAGTGAGCTCTCTGGAGCAATTATACTGAACATACAAGACATACTACACTTAGGCCAGGATCTCTTGGTATTCAGATGCATACAGGTCCTGCATGTAAGCAGCAAGTAGCCTCTTTGGACTACTCTCGTGAGTCAAGTCACTCGCTCACGTACCTGCATCACTGGATACAACAAATGAAAATCTTAAGCTGTTTAAGCATCACAAGCAGCACATTCTCACCTATGCACTACTTACACCCAGAGGTTTCAGCCACAGTCTCTCACACCAAAACACTAGGGTGGATCTGTGCGTGTGTATTTCAGTTCTAATGTTTAATTATCTTGAACACAGTGATATCCACACCACTCTAAGAAGAAATCAATTCTCCCTTTGCTCTGAGCTATAAGTGCATGTATTCCATAATCAACCTAACAGAACAGACATATGGGATTGTACATCTGGGAAGCATATGAGAGGCCTTCTCATATATAAAATTATTTTGCAAAGCATCTCTCTCAGACCCAGCTTTAGGTATTTTGCCTTCATTTGCACACTGGAAAATTTGACTGATGTTTTTGATATATGAAATGTTAAATAATAACTACCCAGTTGCATTACCGGAATGCTTTTCACTCCTAAAATCTCCCGCTATACCTCATACATCTTATCTGCAGTATTTCTTTGACAGGCTAGTATCTGCCTGTGATGCTAGATGGTGGCCTATCACAGGCTCATAGCAAACAAAAAAATCTAGTCACCTTCCCACTTAAGATCCGATTTCCCCTTCCTCACTCCGCTGGCAACAAAACAGTGTGGGTCAGACACCCTGGGCAATTCTACATCTGCAAACTGGCAATAATAACGTTTCACTTGTGCTACCTCCTGCCATGCCTTCAGGATCATAGACTCTTACTTAGTACATACAGCACTTAACACAATGAGGGGTTAAACTCAGTTGAGGGTATTAGGCATTCTAATGATTAAATTTTTCTTTTGAATTTCTAAACCTGTCCAGTGGATGCCATCCCACACAGCAAGGAGAAAATACAAATGAAATGAAAGGCCATACTGATGCCAAGATGAAACTGAGCCTCAGAAGAAGCGAACCTTATTCACGGCAGAAACCTTCATCCTATCCCACAACACCCTCTGCAGTAAAACTGAAGACTCCTTCTAAGACATGAGTTTTATCGAGGGACAGGCAAAAACACCAAAAACCCCCAAAAAAACAGAGATGGATTCTAGACAGAATAAGTCTCTGAATCTGTTACTAGTGAGAGATAAATCAGACCCCAAACATATGTTGTGAAAAAACACAATGGTGGCCGCTACCATGTTTCAGTTAAGCATTTGTATTTCTCCTTCTCTCTTTCAGGTTTTCCTTGGAGGCCCGAGAAATCATTTACAGGAGCACAGGGTCTTTTCTGTGCTGGAACTGCCTTTCTTTTTCTCCCTCCCTCTGTTTTAGGAGAGTGGCGATGCTATGAAAAGACCGGATCTTGGTTTACTTTATTGCTATTAGGGGCAAAGTAAAAAGAGTGAGACCTATAAACACAAAGATGCCAAGATACAAGGAGACTACATGCTTGAATGCCCAGCCCTGGCTGCTTTGTTCTGTGAGTAATAACCAATATGTTAGCGGAG
>JMFS01094663.1:0-17296 GCA_000699545.1 Podiceps cristatus
CGCAGCAGTGTCGGCGGTCTCTACGCCCTGTGCTATTGAGGGGGCCCTGGCAGCAGCCCGCTGGGGAAGCTGGTCCCTCTGGCAGCCCACTCCCACCACCCCTCCTCCAAAGGGCATCACGGTTGCTTGTGACGGAGAAGGGGAAGGACGCAGCGCTCGCAGTCCGCCACCCCGCATGCACGCGCGCATTTGAGATGAGGAATCTAGTGGAGAGAGAAATCTGATGTTATGATGCATATTCAGGAGAAATTTATTACACTGGAGAATAAATACTGGGAAATGTATATAACACTCCATTACATATATATATATTCCTGGTTTTGTAGTTAACACAATATGAACCACTGCACGATATCAGCCCTAAGTATCATGAGACGGTCTGATACTTTATCTGCTCTGAAGTAAAGAGACTTGGCAGCCATCAGTCCCCAAGTTTAATTCTGATCGGTCTTTCCAATAAGAACCTGGATGATGAAGTAAAACATTCTGATTAAATACACTGCTAAGATAGGAGGGACTGCCAGCATCAAGGGATTGTAGTGATATTGAAAATCATCTTGATAAATTAGAGAGAAGATCTGAAATAATCTGAATTGAAGTCAGCAGTGATAAATAGAAGATACTATGCTGCAGCAGGAAGCAGAGGACAGGGAACAACTGCTTAGGCAGCGGTTCTTTAGAAAAGTAGCTGGGATCATAGTGAATCATGCACTGAATACAAAGTCAGCAATGTCATGCTGTTACAAAAAAGGCAAACACCGCAGCAGTTTGTATAAGCCGGGGAGCGTAGTAGGCATTTGAAGCAGCCCTTCTGCTCTGTGGCTGGAGCACTTGTGCCCAAACTTGGGCATTGTTCTGCAAGAGCAGCGTGTCTGACGGGAGAGTGTCCAGATAAGGGTGATCAGATATCTCAGGAAGATAACTGTGGAGAAAAGATCAGAAGCAATTGAGTTGTTTAGTCTAAAGAAGAGACAAAGGAGAAGGGACGTGATAAGTCTTCAGTATTTTAAGAACTATGCAAAGAGAAAGGACATGATGTGTTCTCAGTGTCATGACTGAGGGTAGGAGAGATGAGGGGCTTTCTTGAGCAGAGAAAAAACTCCAGGTTAGATACTAGGGAAAACTTCTGAATGTAAGGATTGTGAAACACTGGAATAGCTGGCTTTGGGAGATCGCGGAGTTTCTTCCTTGGCAGCCATTAGGAACAGAGAAGACAAATATGTCAGGAATGACATAATGTAATTGAATCTGTCTTGGGGGAAAGGGTTGAACCGGATGGCTTCTCTTCCAACTCATTCATCTGTGGCTCATTTGAAGTACCTATTAACTACAGAAGCTGTTCTGAAGGACAGTGCTCATAAAATATTTTTAAATACTAGAAATTATTTCAGCGTTCATTCTAAGAGAAAGTAGTCTGTGTGAAAATTTCATTTCAGCTTTGTCCTAGAAATTCCTGTTTTCCATATCCTCATTTTCTCTGTAAAGTTTCAAGATCTTTTCCCTCTAGGCCTTCATAACTCCCACAGTATGTAATCATTTATTTCTGCCGACTTCTTTCAGGACAATTTGTGGGACTGCTGCCAAAGATGTCAAGGTATCTTTTTCCACATTCTTCTTATGTCTTTCACCGAAGAATCTTAGAATCTGGTAGTTTCCATTAAAACTCTCAAATACCAGTGTTTACCAGTGGATCCTGTTTGACACAGGTGAGCAGTTGCCTCTTCAGTGCATGATACGTCACGCTGCTTTTTTCTTCTGCTACTCCAGACCAGTGCAGTTGCTTGTGGTGTGAGGAGATAGCACTTTCTCGTTATTCCCTTGCTGTAATTCTTTCAGATTTCCCTGTATTGCCCCTGTATTTTTTGCCTTGTTTTGTATTGATTCATAGTCAGGTTTTCTCCGCTGAGGTGAGTTTGCTTAGTTTTAGAATGTATGCTCAAGAATAATAAGGTAATTACACCAGCCTTAATTTACTATATTAATGTAAATGGTACAAGGCAAATGAAGATTGCATCTGTATGTAAGTGATCCTCTATAGGACATGTTTTTCTTTTCTCAGTAGTCTTTTTATAATAGCTGCCCAATTTATTAGTTTTGTTATTTAAAAGTCAGTAGATCTGGCTGGTGACCTCAGTTTGCCTCTATAAATGTAAATTGGTAGGCTGAAATGCAATATGAAGAGTTCAGAAAGAAATCAAGATAACACTAATGGGTAACAAATTAAAAATATTAATGTAAAAGAAGTTTTAAGCATTGAGGTTTGACTAAAATAGCTTTTGGCTTTCTGTGGTCTGTGATGAAATTGAAAAATTTTAAATAGGGGACTTTATTATACCTGCTGGCTCATAATAGGAAATATTAAACATGTTTCATGATTCTAGTTCAACAGCAATTGTAATACATTAATTAAATGTGTCAGCTATTTCCTCCTTATTAATGCAGGCAGTTATCACCGTACTGTCAAGCTCTAGCTTGGGGAGGAGAAGGGGAAAAGCGTGGCTAGAGTTAGAAAACAAATCTGGGGTAGTGAGATAATTTCCTATGTAAAGCATATTAAAAAGCATACATGAAGGGATTATATTAGATAATAAGCATTAAAGCAGGCATTATACATATGCAATATATTATATATGGGGCCATAGCATGCTGTGGGCCCACAGCCTTTATTTTCAACCTAGGGGCAGAAAATCAATGCATAGGAACCAGACCTATACCTGATTTGTCTTACACTTAATTAACAAAGACATTTGTGCCGTCACAGCTTTCTCACTGTCGTGGCATGAGGCGTTTATAGACAGTTGTTCGTGATCTGCAGATGAACTGCATCTCGCACGCGGGCAGGGAGAAGGGGGCACTGCCGACCCCATGGCACAAGCAAACGTATGGCCTGGGGGACCTCAACGCGTGGAGGCGGAGGAACGTGAAAAAGGACGGGGCCGATCACGGTTGTCACCCGAGGCACCAAATGTGCGCTCCTGTCCTGCACGCCGGAGGAAAAAGCAATCCAATGCCTCCTTTAAAAGGCGTATAACAAGTAATAGAGATGTATTTGGTTATTAAGATTTATAAGTATAGAGGTGTTTATTCCTATATTCGGAAGCTCTAAATAGTATTAAAACAGTACAAAAGAAGGTCCCACAAATCTTAACCCTGCTTAAAGCCACAGTCCTCAGCAGACGTGTTGGAATTAGACGATCTTTAAGGTCCCTTCCAACCCAAACCATTCTATGATTCTGTTTAGACATTAGGAAGAAATTTGTCACCGTGAGGGTGGTGAGGCCCTGGCAGAGGCTGCCCTGAGCAGCTGTGGCTGCCCCATCCCTGGCAGTGCCCAAGGCCAGGCTGGACGGGGCTCTGAGCAGCCTGGGCTGGTGGGAGGTGGCCCTGCCCGGGGCAGGGGGGTGGCACTGGGTGAGCTTCAAGGTCCCTTCCAACCCAAACCTTTCTGGGATTCTACGTATAGAATCAGGCCTGAGCTCCCTCTGTCTCCGTTTGCTTGTGACGCTAAGTGAAAGACAGACTCTGCCACGCATCTTGCTAGGTTATCCCTTTCCAGCTTCCCTGGTACACATTGCATGGTCTGGTTATCGGTTTGTGCGTAGAGATCCAGATGATAAAGATATTTCAAAATATGATTTATTGATGCTGTTGAGTTCTTATCCTCTAAGTGTGTGTTGTATTATGGCGCAGAGTGACGGCATACAGGCAGTTCCCATGATGAACAGTGGAAAACTGAAATGTCCTATTGTTGAGCATTCAGATGTTCAAAAGAAGCAAACGTATTTATTCTAACAATTAAAAATACCTGATGTTTGCTACTAAAAGCAAAACAGTGTCCTTATTTCTTAATGACATTTTAATCTGATTACAGAGAAATGCAAGATTCTAACTAAATTACTCTGGCTTTTATTCTTTTTGGGGAAAAAAAAAAAGAAAAAGAACTATTAATTGAGCTTTTTGGAGTACCTTTTTAATTCCAATACATCCATTTATCAGAATATTAGCCATTTTCTAGATAACTCCCTTGTGTCCATTTTCAGTTTCAGTCCATCTTTCTCTTAATTTATACATTATTTAGAGTTTCTTTCCTGGTAGAGAATGTTGTACCATTATGAGATAATTTTAGTAATTTTTCTTAACATTTATAGAACATAAGTGGGTACCAAAGTTCTACTGTAGAGGCAATCTCTGCAATAATAAGCTCTCTTAAGAAATGAGTTCCCTTCTGTTTTGAAGAAGGAGAAAATGACAAATTTGAAGAAACATTACAATTTGAGGAAAATACGAAGATGGAGGGGGTGGAAGAAATTAGTCTCGGGGTAGGGGGAAGCAATGTAGTATCTTTAGATGAAATATACTCAAATAGATATACTGTTACCGCACAAATTGTGCCTCTGGATTTAATACACTTTGTCAGAACAATAATTGCCATCTCATTTTATGTTTAGTTTTAGTTGTCATGTATTATAGTTCATAGAATCATCAAAAACTGGGTTTGAGAGGACCTCTGGAGGTTGTCTCATTAGGCCCCCTGCCAACTTGTAGTACATAGCAGGGACACACCGACTTCATAAACTCTCTTCTCTTGATTATTTCCTCCTGGAAAGAAGAAAATATTGCAAAGTATTCAAGAAACTGGAATCTAGACTGTTGTTAGGGAATTCCCTAGCTTTAACAGGTTATCAGTTCTAGTAAACTTAAGAAAACTTGTTTCATGAGCTTTTCCATATTCCCATTCAACCTTTAAAACCAGATTGTTTCTTTTTAAAGACCAACCGATTACATTGGTTTGGAGATTTTGTTAGTGACCACAGCATAATGGCAGCTCCTTCCTTAACTGCTCCTGGTCCCGTTCTCAAAAGACACTTCAGAGAAGGCCATTCTGGTGTGTTTGATTCCTCTTAAAGCAGAGGTTTTTGACTTCTCTACTTGCTTTACTATCTTAACTTCAAAGCCCTTCGGATTCGCAGTCTGCTTCTAGAATTGACTCTCCCGCAGGACGCTTTTCTTCGGTTCTTTCCCCGCCTGATATACAAGGCGAGGCTGTGAGAGCTGGGTTTGTTACTGCGCAGGAGGCGAGGCTGCGCAGCACCTCGTGCCTCTCCTCGGCTGCCTCCTGGGAGGGAGGGAGAAGGCAGAACGGGCTCTTTCAGAGGTGCCCAGGGGAAGGGTGAAAGGCAATGGGCGCGGGTTGCGTCAAGTCTGGATCAGGCTGCTCAGGGAGGCTGTGCCATCTCCGTTCTCAGAGAAATTTGAAGTCAACTGGAGAGCGCAGCTTGCGTTAGCTTGGGATTAGTCCCGCTTTCGTAGGGGGTTGGACCAAACAACCTCCACAAGTTGCTTCCAAGTTAAATGACTTTGTGGTTCTAATTTGTTACGATAAACATTCCTGGTGGGAGATGTGGTGAGGGGAAAGGAGCAACTTACTTCTGTGTAGCCCTCCCCCTATAGAAATACTCCAGGCAAACAATCGAGTAGTTGGGGTGTTTGCCTCTTTGGTTCATGGCCCTCTTGACCAGCCTGAATGCTCTCTCCCAAGTCAGTGTTACCACAGCCCTGTTAAAGTCTTTCTTGAAGATCACAATAGACGGGCAAGAATGTTACACCACTAAATTTAGCAGCATACCTCAAATTCTGAACAGTTACATGTACTTTTACAGGATCTGTGCAGGGAGATTATACATTACTAAAGATAGAGAGACTTACGTGTGTCAGCTATGTACTTCATTGAAGCTGTTGTCCAGTTTGTGAGATTTATTTGTCGTCCTTCTCCCGAACTTCGTTGTTGCTGCTGTTACAATCTGGAATTCATTTTAATAGAAAGATGAGGGTTCCACCCCGTGTACAGTGCAGAAGGAAGATAACATTTCCTTGCTTCTTAATTTTGTAACTACAGTTTTGGTCCTTTTACACTGCAGAACCTATAAGGCTTCATTCGAGATTAAAAAGAATGAGCCGCTGTGACAAATGGAGGAATATTTGTCCATCTTGGTAGTACTAGGAATATATACTGTAAGTGATGCAGTCTTATGTAATGATTAAGAGAGGTAGTCCCGTTCGGCACTGTTACAGCCTTGCTGAGTCACAGCTTTCATTTTATAACCTTTGGCAGTCATGTGCTTCCCACGGTGAAACTTCATGGAGCATCTCTCTGAGTTTTAAGGTTCTCTCTTGATTTCAGTGTTTTGTATGGTTTTGTCATCTGGGACAATTGCATGGTTTGTGTACAAGGTTTCCATTGTTACCAGCTTCTGTTTTCACGTTCCTTCGATCAATGTGAAGTTTTGGCGCTGTTTTAGCTGCTCGTGGTGTGGCTGTGCAGAATGGATCTAGCCTCCACTTGGACGAGTCAAATGTTTTCGTAGACCTTTTCAGTAGAAATGCTTCTGCTTGCCTTGAGCCCAGAGCTTTTTATACAGTACATTGTATTTCTGCCATGCGAAACACTGGCTACATTCCACTGTGGAAATAAGTAGTGCGTTGATGTCTTCTATACTAACCTCAAGACTCTGTCTGTGTTGTTACTAGAAGCCCAGTGGCTTTCTTCAACATCTTTTTGATAGTCTGCTTGCTGCTACTAAATGCGACCTCGAGGTGCACCAAGAGTTTAATAGTCTGAATGCATGCTGTTATCTCCTACGCTGCATTTGTTATCTAGGCATGGTCTTTACCTGTAAGCTGATTTAACGGTTTTGTTTTCTGTGCAAGTCCTTATAGCGCTTTTGAATCTGAAAATCTGTCATGTCAAGATGACGCTTTATTATTCAACGTGCTTCCTCTGCGTTACTGAGTCATACCTGCTCACTTCAGTAACGAAAACATATATTTTGCTATCATTAACCATGGTGAGTCAGCTTAGCTAAGGCAAAATTAAGCTTGTGGGCTATTTCGCTTTGTTTTTCTTAATAACCAAGTCACAGTTGGAGACATCTTAAAAAAAAATAAAATAAAAAAAAAATCAAAGTAACACATTTCTGTGTGAAATGATTTTGTGCCACATTGGGTTTTGGGAGGTCTGGGGGGCATTTCTGCTCCTTAGAAAATTATTGATCTTCATAATAAATGTATTTAGGGTCAGAAGCGGGTACAGGAGAAAAAAAAATCTAAGCAGACAGTCAGATGAGAAAGATTTTACTTTCTGACCTTGGGAACATTTGCCCAGGTTCATGTCTTTGGAAGCCCTCCCTGTAGGGTGAGGGTGCCCATCAGATAAGAGGAAAAATGGTGAACAATCCCTCTTCCTTCCCTGTTAAACAGCAGAAAGCTGTTTCCTGGTTTGTGTTTCTCTTGCAATATATGTATGTGTGCTTTAGAAAATAAGATGAGGGTAGCACAGGCATGACAATTAGGGACACTTGTGTGAGAAGAGTTATTTTTTCTAGTTAGCAGTGAATGCAGTTAAGTTGATGGCAATTGCAAATTAAGAATAAGTTCTCACTTTAGAGTTGTTTTAAATTATTATATGCAGCATAGGAATGGAAAAAAATCATCTTGAATGTTTTCAAATGCAGGTATTAAAGCGAAGCATATTTTGGTATTCATAACGCACAGGTTTGTGTAAGAAAAGTAGTGGTAGTTGAAAATAATATGTCGGGCACTATGAAAAGTAGCTTTTTTGTGCAAGTTCACCCCTTAGGGAGTGATTAAGCCATCGCACATACCCTACTTCTGGCATCTAACTTACATGCAAATGAAAGTACCAAAGCTGAGACGCTGTACAGCCATATATATAGAGAGATGGATAGATATACAGTCAATGGAGATAAATGGACATCTCTGAGGAGGTGGCTCAAAATACCTTAGTTAAATACTTAAATTATATGACTGCTCCCCCTGGGTGTAAAATGCGCTGAATAAAATTCTTTGAGCCTTACCGTGCATGTTTTCTGACAGCTAGAGAAATAAATAACAAATGAAGAGCCAAATTGCAGAGTTCTGCTGGATAAAATGCTTTCAAGAAGGACAACGGCAGGTTTATTTACTGGGGCTGGGGAGAAGTGAAGTAGTGGCTAGAGCATACCACGAGGATTACCACAGCTGTCCTGGGCTAAATCTCTTGGGTTGCCTTCTTGGCCGCAGGCAGACAGCATAACCTGTCCAAGTTTCAGTTTGCACATCTGCAACCTTCTTCTAACCTTGCTGTTACAGGTTTGGAGCAGGGGAGGTTGCTGAAATTCAATCAATATTGATTAGCCTAACCCCGTTGCCACTTCCTTCCACAATCTCCCGTCCTTCCAGGGGAAAAGCACAGGAAATTAGTAGAATGTTTTGGGTTGGAAGGGACCGCTAGCGGTCATCTAGTCCATAGTATGTCCATAGTATGTCCATCTAGTCTAGTATGTCCATAGTAGTACCGGTTCTCCGTGCAACACTTCCCTCCCATCCTTCAGGATGCTTCTTTGACCTTTTTCACACTTTTGCAAAAAAAACCCCCCAAAAAAGCAAACAAAAAAAACCCCAAACCCCCAAAAAAACAACCTAAAAAAACCCCAAAACAAATCACCATCACCTTTGAAAAGCAAAAAGAAACCCCATAACTTGAGCCTTTCAGGTTGTTCCAGAGTCAGTTTAAAACTTTTGCAGCCTCTCAAACATCTTCCAGGCTTTCCTGGACACTGACCCACCAGGTTGTCCTTTTGGGAGTCTTCTGTTTCCTCCCGAGGCCAATCAGTTCGGCTGCCCAGACTTAAATCCATTTTCTTCGATTCCCCCCTTACCCTGTCTCTGGCACCAAGTGAAGGGGGAGCCAAACCAACTCTTCTCCGCAAGTAAGAATGGTGTAACCCCATCCTTTCGTTCTCTTTCTAATTCTTCAGGTATTTTTTGGCTGAATAGCAAGCTTGATGTAGCTTTCAGACAAGATCAGAATTTATGTTCATGCTAATCAGCTATCGGCATGCACGCACGCAGCTTTTGTATCTGCAAGGTAAGAATATTTATCCTTGCCTTATCAGCATATTTTAAGGAGCATCATAGATAATGCTCCTTGCAAAGTTCTGAAGCTATTTTTTAAAACAGTCTAAAAGCCTGCTATCAAAGGAGGTTTCCTAATAAATATTTGTGTTTTACCCTGTAGCTTTCTATCCGTGTAGTATTTTAAAACAGGAAGAGAAAAGGTGATGCTAACAGGGAGGAGAAGGAACTTTACAAAGGTTGTGCTAATCCTAAGAATGTTTGAAAAAGAAAATAAACCTAAGGCACTTGGAAACAGTTCAGGGTTTTCTAATGAAATATGACACGGTATGATATGTGATGTGATATGATGTATAGGCAAGATAATTCACTTTTTAAGTTCACCCTTCTTTATTCAAACCAAACCATGCTTCACATTACAAGTCCTGGAATTCAGTTCTCTGCTACTGCCAGGTTGTTTTAGCAGTGTAGAGAAATTTGTTACGCTTTGGTTTGCAATCTGATACGAGAAGAAGGTGTTTTCAGTAAAGCAGATGTTCAGTTACGTCTGCGCTGCCCTGGGTTCGGCCTCTCTTGGCCGTGGCTGGCGTTGCTGGCTTAGGCACGGTCAGTGCTCTCTTAATGTTTCCGTACGGCTCCTGAACTGGAGCTGGCTCGCTTCTGGCCAGCAAGGAATGGAGAGAACAAACTGGGATTTGCTGCTATGTATCCATACAGGTACCTCTAGAAAACAGGGAATCTTAATAAATTACCTAGTCCATGTGTAACAGATGGATTACAGTCCAACTGTAACAGAGATATTATTAAAATATGTGGAAATAACTTGTTCCTAAAAACCTTCAACAAAGGTTTCCATATTTTCCCCAGGCAGTCTTAGCTATAATTTCAGTTATATGGCTTTTAGATTGCCTAACTTCCATCTTTCTTGCTGCAGTTTAAGACTGTGATCTCTTGGCAGTCCCCAAGTGAAGAGCTTACTTTGCTGCAAAAAGGTGATAAATCTCCTATACGTCTGAAGCCTATTATCATGCCTCTGCTCTTCCCTTCTCTAGCCTGAATAAAATCAGTTCTTTCCATCCTTCCACATAGATCTTGGTTTATATACCTCTGATGACTCTTAATGTTTTCCTCTGGACTTTTTGTATTTGGGCCTATGTTTCATGAAAAGTGACATCCAGAACAGGACACAGTGTTCCAGTTGAAGTTTGACCATTACTCCCTTGATATTTTCTTCTAAATCCCCAAGTTTCTAAAATATTGTCACTGCTGAGTAATCGGAAGGCAGTACATCAGCCCCTTTACTGGCGCGACTTTACCCCAGCAGAAAATCTGGCCGAAGCATCAAAGAGTGGATGGCTCTTTTTCCACCGCTGATGGGTAGAAACTGTCACAAGAACAACAGATCTTGTACTGGTTTTACCAGTTAAGCTGTGATCTGCAAACTAAAACAAGGTAATTGTCCTTACGGGTTTGTTCCTGTTAAAACACCCATGTTCTGGTGCAGGGCAGCTCAAAGTGCGCTCACACCATCCCACAGTGTAATTTGAGGTATGTCAAGTTTGAGGTATGTCCCCTCTCTGGTCTGAGTGCTTGGATATGAAGCGAATGCATTTCCTTTCCCTCTAACAGACCTGAAAAACCTTTGTCAGCCATTTTATTTCCTTACTTTATACAGGATGTCATGTTTTACTTAACCAACCACTTTTATACATGCCAATAAGATGACACTTTGTTTCACAGCAATCGGGTCATTGCTGACGCATCTTCGGATTGGGTTATCGGCAAGCCCCAGATCTCTTTTTTCTGTGAGAAAAAAAAGAGTTTGTGCAGTTGATTATTCCGTCCTGAAAGCACTACTTAGCAGTTGTTGTCAGTGAATTGCCTTCTGTTTAGCTCAGTCTATTCCTTTAACTCAAGTGCATTTTGAATTTCAACTCTCCTCTCCAAAAGGCAATGCAGCAGCTCTGCTAGGACAAATTCAGAGTCCGCACGGGTAATGACATTTACTGTGTATAAATTTCACCTTCAAAATGTATTCATAAACCGTATGAAAATAGTTTCTATAACTGTAATGAACCCAATTGCTTTTATTTATTCCTAAAGGATGTATTTTAAGAATGTGAATGCCTGTAGCTTAAATGAATGTATACAAAATTCTTCATCTTAGAACTTGAAGTCTTGAGTCTTGATTGTTTGTTTTGGTTTTGAGGTTTTTTTTTTCACTCTCCCTTCTCCATGTGTCTGGTTCATCAAACAAAATAATTATCTCAGGTTTGGACATTACAATGTCAAACGAATCATGCCACTATCAATGCATCCAGTAGTATGTCATCTGTAGGTATGAAAAGAAGATAGGAATAGATCGATTGTCCAATCTTAATGTTTTTCTATATTTCTCTGATGAAATGAGGTGAACAATTACCAAAAATGTGTGGACAGAACCATCTCTGTAACCATGTTGGGCTGAAGCTGGCAGAACGAGACCGGTACAAGCCAGGAAGCCAGGCTGTCCCATTTTGAATCTCGGTTGTATACCTCCGATAGCAAGTGAGGAAGGGTTTGTATTTTACAAGGGGTAATTGCTCTATAGGTGGGGCTGAGCCTTGTGACTTTTGGACCTGAAGCTCAAGGATAAAGTTGCTTGAGTATATTCTTCACAAAAAATTGTCTGTATCATAGATCTTATGCAGGGCCTGAAAGCTGATACACAGGTAGAGCTCATGTATTCAACAATACAAGTACTCTGGTACTCTTCAATATTCTCATTACTTTGTTTCTCTGCTGTGGGGAAAGACCAATTTCATGAATTAATGGCCATTGACATATGAAGGCATTTTCTTAAAAGACTTTTTGAAGCTTTCCGGTCTCTTGAAGTAGACATACGGTGTTTAACACCAAGAACGTTTTCTACAAAATTACTGTTGGGGCCTCATCAGGTTTTAGAGATGGCCAGTCAGGCATGCTCCAGGTGTTTCCTCTACTATGGCTAATACCTAGTTTTATTAGCAATATGACCTCTATTTTCTTTTGAGTCATGTCCAGCAAAATGGAATTGTCACTTATTAACAGCAAATTGGATTTTGATTTCAGGAATAAACCATGCGTGTTCTTAATTGTGCATAAGAGTTTCTTCTTTTCCTGTCCAAAGAATTATGACGAAGAAGGTAAGGAAAAATAATCCCTTACTAGATTGAAACCATCAGGATTATATCACAAACATTTGAAATTGTAGGTTTCTTCATTTAAACTAGCATCACTGGAGAGTGCAATGTCTGTTGCTTAGCCAGGGATTCCTAGGTTTTGTATATCACCATTTTTTGTTGTCTTTTTTCTTTAACATTAATAAAACATCCTTGTAAATTGGCCAGATTCTGTGCACAGTACTGTCATTTAGTAAAATTCAGTGTTAATCGTAATTTTCAGATGAGATTGCTCAGTATTTTAAACCTTCACTATTCAAAATAATAAGTGCTATAAAAGTACCCAGCCCTTTATAAAGGCTTCCTAGAAGAAAAATTTCTATACTCAAAAATACATTACTCCCGAAAAGAAATACTATCATTTTCCTACAGTGATGATAGAACAGTCTGTAGAAGAGATGTCTGTTGGCCTTCTTAATGTATTGCCTAATTTTTGTGAAGTGCAACTACTGTATGAGGAATCATCATCCAAATGAAAATTATGGCAGAAGATTTCTAGTTTTAAAATGATTTATACCAAATGGTCGTGTACATAATTGGAAGTAGTTTTTAAAAGAACTATCTTGTGTCCAATTTAAAAGGGAAAATAATGGAATACTGAATGCCAAGTAAAGTTTTGGTATCTAGAAAAAAATTAGCAAGGGAGACATAAAAGTTTTCATTTTCTCTACCACCATTCTTCTATGGAAGATAAATCTGCTCTCGCACTTGAACTTCCAGTCTTCTGGCAACAAATGTACATGGCCATAGTAGTTGGCTTGAAAAATAAAAATGGGGTGGGGAAAGCCCAAACAGTAAAAGCAACCCCTTGTCTAGCCGAACTCCCTTGGCTTGCGTGTGGGAAATTTTGAATTTAGCAAATGGAACAAGTGTATTCCGAATCTGCTCTGTTTGGTAGCAGATGATAAGTTGTGTCAAAACAGTCCTGCGTAGTTGGAATTAAATTCTGCATGGTTTTGAAGGAAACACTTGCAAATATTACCACGTCGCAAAAGTGTCTGAAACAGTTGGTGCTGGTACAACACTGGCCAGGCAGGAATGGAATTAAAATATTTCCCCTCCGCCGTCTGCTCTAGGCTTATCAGCTGCTAATGCCATACAGAAACTGTGTCTGTCTAGAGCGTGCTGATCCAAACGAAAAATATTTTCCTGCATAAACCGTTTTCTTTTCAAAGGAATCTTTCGGCAGTTTGGGTTTTAACAACCGTACTCCAGTTGCAGTCAGTTTGTCTCCCCCCAAAACCTCCAATGCATCAAAATGTGTTGCCCTTTACAATTAGTAACTTAACATCACTTGCACTGACATCAGTGGAAACGCTCCAGGATTACAGGGGTCCAGTGCAGACTATTCAGTGATTTCATATTGGAAAGCGTTCAAATTCTGAGTCGAAATGAACTAGACACAGAGCATAAATTTAAATTCACATCCTTTAAAAGTATACCAAAGTATTTTATGCAAATGTCCCAAACACCGCAGACTTCGGATCATAAATTTCAGTCATTTCTTTTAGGAAAACTTAGCAAACGACAGAGATGACATGGAAATGAACTCTAGAAATGTTTACTGTAAATAGAAATAAGTAGAAGCAATGACTTATTTTAGTGGTTCTTGCAGTTCGAAAATGTAATTTTAAAAATTTATTTTATGTTTTTTGTTTTATTCTTTTTGCCAAAGACAGCCAGGGACTGTACTTCATCTCCCACCCCTGTGCTGGGTATATGGGTCCTGCTGAGTCAACATATGTAATTCGCGTGGGCAAGCGCTTCGTGTTTTCCTCTGTGTTCCCATTCTATTGAGCAAGTGATGCTCAGTCAGCATCGGGCACTGGGAATGCCACAGGTGCCTGTGCCACCTCCTGTTGTGGCAACATCCTCTCCGTGCCTGCAGAAAGAAGGGGAAAAAAGGTGATATAAAGCCATATAGGAGACATTTACGTTTTCTATGCTCATCGTGTTTCTCCAGATGCTTAGGACAGCCTTAAAAAGCTGGTAGAGAGCCAGAGATACAGTGCAGTACGCTGATAATGTCAAGTACGCGGGTCCATCTCTTGCACAGGAAACAAAGCAAGCAACTGAGCTTAGCCAGAGATAAAACTTCATCCAGAGATGAAGTCCTGATTAGATGATTTGCTAATTTTCTTAATTGTTGATGACTGCACTCTTCCTAGTATTGGATTTGCATTTAATTTTTCCATTAGTGTGTTGTTGCATTCATATTTCTTTGTTTTGTTAGCTAGATGAACCTAAACATAAGAGCCAGTGAAGCCGTTACTTACAAGATAATATATTTATTTAATACGCACACATGGCTTTGCCATGGTTAATGAGAAAGATATGGCTTATTAAAATAGAAATAATTTGTTAAACATAAAAGGTCATTCCATTAAAGCCATAATTTGATGTATCATTGAAAAATAATGATGTGGATTTTCTTAAATAGTTGCTTAGTTAAAGAAATCTAAATAAACCCAGGAAGTACATTTAGGTAAGTGGTAGGCACTTGGAGACAGGTAAAACTCGAAAACCGGAGAAATGCGCACACACAAGCACACAAAAAACTGAACGCATCTGAACTGTATGGCCCCTCCTGTTTTCTGTCCCCTGTCGGGCCTGGGATCCTGGTGAAAAAAAAAAGAGTTTTCTGAGTTCGCGTGGTACAACTGGAGATTGGCGTGCCAGAAAACATGACAGGGAGGAACAGATTGCTTCCTGTCACTGAAATAGATGATTTAACCTATTTACTATGTATGGCACACAGTCGTTATTCTTTAAGGAAAAAAAACGTTCCCAGGCTCTGTGTGTTTGCTGATACCACTTGCTTCTAAATTTGCACCTCACCAGTTCATTATTTAAGAAAGTGAGGTAGGAAAGAAACCAGGCCTTAATTTGTGTGGGTGGATGATAATGCAAGAGCCAGCGAAGCAAGAGGACAGCCTGCTCTGCAGCCAAGAGCAAAACTTCTTCTGTCGGTTGGGGTGTGCCGTCCTCCTCCGCGTGCCACCGTCCTCCTCCGCGTGCCACTGTCCTCCAAGTGCCACTGTCCTCCGAGTGCCGCCATCCTCCGCGTGCCACCGTCCTCCTCCGCGTGCCACTGTCCTCCAAGTGCCACTGTCCTCCTCGTGCCGCCGTCCTCCGCGTGCCGCCATCCTCCTCCTCGTGCTGCCATCCTCCTCGTGCCACCGTCCTCCTTGTGCTGCCGTTGTCCTCGTGCCACCTGTTCTTACGCAGGGCAAAAGAGCCTCAGTAGCACCAACATGCTGGTCGGTGACACAGGTGAACTGGAAAAGGGAAGAAATAGGAAAGATGGGCCTGACTTCCCCTTCTTTCTGTCATTCTTCCTTGTAACCTACCCTCCCAACCTGGACTCACGCTAGAAAGTTTTGAGAGCTGTTTTCAGAGGGATAGAGGACAAGAAATTGGTATCTATAATTGTCACCACAGGCATTTGAGGAAGTCACTAAATCATGGAAATTGTAGCTACTTTGATCCTAAAGCAGACGTTACAGTTTTGGCCCTCCATAGCTGCTTTGGTTGGCTTCTTAAAGGATCTTAAAGGCCTTTTCCAACCTAGATGATCCTATGATTCTATCAAAGGATGGGAAGAAGCCTTAGAGACATTAATAAGGTTGGCTTCACAATACTCTGTGAGGGGAGGACAACTGAATTATTATGGTTTGATACAATGAAGAGCTGTGATGGGCGAGTTCATCTTAGCTTCGCTGCGTGACTTAAGGTACTTCTACTTTGCTCAAATCTGTCCTCTGGCTGAAGTCAGGGTTGCTGCCCAGGTGCCAGAGGGAGCAAAGGGGAATGGAATTTTGTCTTTGCCACATCGGACCACACTCTGGGGCTTAAGCTTAAGCTGTTGTTGAAGATAGGTTTCTGCTAGGACTAGGGCAAATTTTCTCTGGGGTGGGCAACCTCTGGGAGAGGGTAGAGAGAGTAAGTCCTCAAGACGATGCTGCTATTTATTAGAGTCCAAGTCCTGTCTGCTTTGTCCTAAGTCTCAAAGGAAGTTTGAGACAAATCAACATAGAGATCCCACGTTTCCTGAATCTCTATTTTGCTTCTTTAGCTGCCAGTTTACTTTAGGATGGAAAAGCGCAATGTGCAGACAGAGCGTTTCATTTTTTTGGTTTCTTTTCTGGAAAATAAACTATCTGCAGGTAATAAAAGGCCATGAAACACTTTTTAAACAAGGAGCTGAAAACACGGCCATAATTGGGAAGATTTTTGAAGTAGGAGTTATTGAGTCAGGAGCAGTGGAATTTTGTAAGCACATTCCTGAGAGAGTGAGTGGGAGAAATCATTCTTTCTGCTGAGTGTGAAATAATGTAAATGCATTTTGGGGTTTTATTAAAAGGTACAATATATACTTTATACAATATATACTTTACATGATTCCACTTGTTCAGCAAGCTAATTTAAATCTGTCTTTTCCATCTATAGACTAATCAAGAGCTCCATAATAGTCACACACTTTAAATTTTTAACACTGTTAGATTGTTGTTTCATTTTTCCTGTCTCAATAACACACCTTGGAAACTACAGATTCAAGGAGAGAAAGAGAATTTAATTTTTTTTCTCCCTATCCCAAGAGAAGATAGCAGATTTTTTTAATTTTTTTTTTATTATTTTATTTTTTTTTAGCTAGAAAAGCAAAAGAAAAACAGGCAGATGAGCAAAATGCAGTGCTTTTTGTTTTGTTGACTTCAGGATTCTGTTTCTTGCCAGCAGAATATCTGTATCTATATTAGAGGTTGTGTAAACATCTGAACTGTGCCTTCCTTGATCAAATGTCTGTTCTGACATTTCTGTTTGTGGCCTTTTGTTGTAGCAGAGCTGGAGGTATTTTTTGCCCTTTTTGTTTTTTTTTTTTTTTTTTGCCCTTTTTGTTTTTTTTTTTTCCTTTTTTAAATTATTTTTCTTTCCAAAAGGCGTAACAAATGCTTAACTTCTACTGTTAAAGAACTTGATTTTGAGACTGTGATCAGGAACCTGAATGCAGGAACTTGACCCTGTCTGTCCAATACCCCTTGTAAGTCCTGCAGCTATCAGAATAATTAATCTCTCCATTTCACCGTTAAAGCTGCTGCACTGTTCTTTGACTTGGAGACTGAGGCTGCAGAGCAGTAGTTAGAGTTCTGTCCCAGTGTCAGCCCGGCGGGAGCTGGCGTTGCCTT
>KL278606.1:0-25309 GCA_000699545.1 Podiceps cristatus
GGCTGACCCTCACTTATACTGGGCATGACATGTCATGCTGGGCATTCTATGCCATGGAACACTCTCTTTGGCCAGTTTAGATCAACTATTCGGCTGTACCCTCCCAAGTGTCTGAACCGGCTCGTTAACAAAACTTGGGAAACTGCAAGATGTCCTTGGTTGTTCAGCAGCAGCGAACAACAGCAGCGTGCTATCGCCTTGTTTCACATACCAACTCCAAAACACAGGAGCTGCTGCAGACAAAAACTAGCTCCGTCCTGGCTGAAACCAGGACAGTTTCCATGCAAAAACTGTATGTGTTCATGGGTAACTTGTCAGACACTGTATGCTGTTATCTACTCGTGTATAATCTTCCGAATTGCAGTTTGCTCACAACCCTAACCACCTATTTTCTTTTAAAAACCCAAAATTTCAAATGAGTTTTTGCAACCAAGCCCCTGTCCTCTTGCAGCTCGTGGGTCACTTTCAGTTTCCCTTTTGAAGCTGAAGGGACTTCCTGGTTGATCTGTGCTTTGAGGAATCCGAGCACGTTTAGCGACTAAGAGTATATACAAACAATTGTAACGTGTTGTGGAGTGTAAAGGTAATTTGTGGTATAGTTACTTCAACAAATATATAAATGGACACAATGCTGGAAATGCAGTGTTTAAGGGTAATTGTTTTCCTGGGTTACTGAGCTGATAGGTAGTGCAGGGTTTAGCTAGCACGTCCTGCAAAAGCTCTGATAAACATATAGCTGATGGATGTTTTTTTCAGCCTGATGATCCATCTTTTTGATTATAGTCCCTTATAAATTGTATCATCTTGTACACTTCAGTTGTATTTGCTGATGCTGTGTTTTGGCTTCTCTGGTAGTAATCATTTTAAGTTCCTGGGCTTTTTTTATGAATATTGAGTTACAACAAAATATTATCTCTGAGTTAAAACAACTTTTAAAAATCCACTAAAAAGCATGTTCCTCTCCAGTCCCAAATAAAATTAGCTTAGAAATGCTCATAATTTAGGTGGCAATCTGTCCTTAAGACCTTTCAACCTGAATTTATGTGATATGATAGAAACAACACAAGAGATAGGGTCAAATATAGGGAAGGAGACTACAAATTCAGGGTGGAAGTGGGGCAACAGAAGTGCAGGGTTGGGGGAGAAGTCCTGGAGGACTGAGGAGTGTTTTAATTGAAGAACAAATGGTAGTTGTTTTTAGCAGAGATGATAGCCATGTGAATAAAAACGCAGGCTCAGTGGAGGAGGTGACATAGAATTAAGAGGCAGGGCCGCTTGTATCGTTCTGCACTGGGTACTTAGAGAAACAAAAAGATGAGAGATTCTCCGCATGATGCAAAGAATGAATAAGTCTGTTATATGTGATGGAAAGTGTTTCCTGGATGCTTTTGTGTTTTCCTGTCTTCTGCTGCTCTGTGTGCAGAGAAACAAACTAAACTGGTGATCTGCTTTCGCTTCTTCTTGGAAAGTGGGGAAAGGGCCAGAGTTAAGGATAGACACCAGGGGTACGGAAGGAAAGGTGGGGCCAGCGCTGAGTGCAGCTAACAGTGTTAGATGCAGAAGAACACCAGTGTCTCAGGTCCACCTACGTTCCTCCCGATCCTGAGGCTTTCAGTGCATTGTCCTCCGAGGGCGACTGCTTAACCAGAAGTGTAGATCGGAAGGCAGGAGAAAAAGGAAAATAAAAAAGCAAACAGAAAATTGTGCAACTCAGATGAAGGCCCCAGAGGGCCAAATTCTACAGGTTTTCTTGTTTCCCAGATTTTCTGGTTTAATTGGAAATGAGGAAAGCCACTGCGGGGAGGAACGGGGCCGTGGCAATTATGGAAATGTGGCATTAAAGAAGAAAGTTGATGTGTGCTTAAAGGAATAGTGAGTAATAAGAGGAAGTTGTTTTTAAAGAACTTGAGAACTGAGATGTTTGATTAGAATTGCTGCAGCAGTCCTAGACCCATACTGTTTATGCAGGGAAATGGAAATGCATATGAAATACAATATTGCATATACCTGCCGTCTTTCATTGCTATGTATAAGACAACTAAATTATAGCTGTTGAAAAAATCACAGCTTTTGCATTTTTTGACTCTGTGTACTTTAAATTCATGATCTTTAATGCAGGTTTTTTTCTGAGCTGTGAATTTTAATGGCTGGATCTTAATGTTGCTGTTCACAAACCATGAAAATATAATACTTGTTCATGTGTATTTATCTTCATTCAACCATATTTACTTGTTTCCTTCATATCTTTGTTTTCATCGTTATCCATCTGGCTCCTTTTACTCTAACTTGGACATTGATTCATATCCAGGGGAGTGAAAATGTTATGTAAAGGACATTTACATTTAAAAACATTTATTCTCTACAGTGGCATGTAGGCTAAACATAAGACAGATCTCAGGCATCAGTTAACATCCTCTGACCTCTATCTGTGAAAGCACTATTGCTCTATCTATTATCACCCCGAGGAGGCTGTGAAAAATACCTGGTATTTGTAAATATGATGGTTGAATCCCTGCGCAAAAACTCAAGGGAGTTCCCTGGTGTCTGAGTGAGCACTATGTGTCTCTAGGTTGCAACCTGTTGGAAGTATTTCCTATACAACGTTGGGGTTTTTTTCTATGTCACTGACAATATATGTTTTTTAGAAGTAACAGGTGTTTTCTAAGAACCTAGACATTTAATAATAGCATTTTTTGTCTTCCTCTCATGGTTATTTTATTGTATGCAGTTCCATATACAGTCATCTTGAAACCATGTGGCTGTCACTATGGACTTAAGGTGTGTTTGTCTTTATGGAAGCAGAAAACTAGGGAGCCAGCACAACAAGCTTTGAATCCAGTATTGAGAATGATTGCTTGTTTCCTTTCCAAAATGATTTTTCAATAGAGATGGAAAACATCTGGATTTTGATGGCTGCTATATTATATAATGAAGAAAACAAAAAGAAGACAAAGAAAAGTAAAAGAGAATAGGAAAATTTCATTGAAGCCCAAAAGGAGAGTATATGATTCTTTCTTCAACTGCTTAATGTTTTCCATGGAATATTTTTAATTTTCCCCTTAGCAGCTCCCCCATTACCTCTGGAATAAGCTAGCTGTGGCAGCAAGTATCTTTGCCTTCTAGTTGTGAATTCCATAAAGCAACTTGATTTAACCTCAGCTGGTTATTAGTCTAACATTAAAATAATTCTCCACCTCCACACTCTCAGCCTATAGCTAAAAGCTATAGACTTTACCAGTCTATGTTAAAAAAGAAAATAAAAATGTCCAGATGTTGGAAAACTGCTGCTGCTGCATTAACATCCTTCTCTCCTCCGCTTTGTGTCAGCATCAGAAGAAATAAAGAGCAAGGGTGGCAGTTTTGATGGCATTGCTAGCATGGGCAGTGGAGAGCCAGCAGCGGGGGCTGGTCCCACAAGCTGCCCCATTTTTGCAGCATGGAGGGGTAGGCCTGACCTCTTTTGAGAAGGGAAGCCCTTTCCTTGGGCAGATTGAACTTGCTGAGCTTTGGTGGCCTTTAATGCTTATCACCGAATGCAGCATTTTGGGGTGGCATTTTAGTGTTCCTAAAGACTATTCATTGTTGAAAAAAAACAAACCCAACAACCAAAAAAGGCATTTTTTAGTTTGAGGTGGGTATGCTAACATCACAAATGCTGTTTTTCAACACCTCCCTACTTCAACCAAAGGAGAAGTGGAATAGGAGCCTAGAGAAAAGAAGTAAACAGGAGTTGTTTTCCTGTGGGAAGGTGGACCAATAGAGAGGGAGCAGTACAAATATAGGGAATAACGTGTGATACAGAGGGCAATAGACAGAAACAGTGTTTTTGCCTGAGCAGCAGGTCGAACATGGGAGAGACAGAAGGTTTTGCTGGCTGGGTCGTGCCACAGGGATGGGAGTCCTGAAACCTGCTGTTGTTCACCACCATCCAACAGAGAGTGGATGCTGGAGACCCCGAACCTGGCCTCTGAGAAAGGGAACACACAGATTTGGCTCTCATCTACTCAGAATTGTAGACCTAGGATTTTATCTTGTTCCATTATCGTAGATGCCAAGCTTATGGAGGCACCTGAGTGCAGAAGCTGCTCCCACACAGCTTGTGAGCAGCCCGCTTCCTCTGCCACGACTCTGCTCTTCCCTTTGAAGCTGGGTGGGAAGCAAGTGACAGCAATAACCTGCTCCTTGATGCTCTTTGATCTCCTGCTCCAGCTGAAATTCATCCTGGTTGGGCAGGCCCTTGTCAAGCTGTCTGCTCCACAAATATTTTAACATGGTCTTGGGCAGGCTCTGGCCCAGTGCTGAAGGGCTCTGCATAGGAGCTGGAGTTAGAAACTCGAGGTTTTAACCTTTTCATGAAACAACCGATTTCACAGATGAAATTGTAAATTTTACTCTTATTTTCCCTTCTAGTCTGGAAAAAAAGCGCATGATTTTAATCACTTAGTTCATTGTTTGGGTCACTTCACTAGGCTTCAGGAGGATTCATAATTAATGACTAAGAGCAGGCGCTTTTTTTCAGTTCATATTTTTGCTTTGAACTTATCATTTTCCCCTACTCCAGACAGCATCGTTTACACAACGAACAAATGGCATAGTAATCTTTTGATGTGGACCCATGCTGTTTATCAAGTTTCTCAGATTCTTAAACCTGTCTGTCTTGTCATGTTTTCAAAGATATTAATCTTCAGCAGAGAAAAAAAATTATGCTTTTCCCCCTGTGTCCTCTTAGACCCATGGAACCATGCTACTTATCCATCATAAAATCCTGGTAGGGATAATGCATTATAATTTCCTTATGAGGTAAACTAGGAAATCATGGCATGTCTAACTGATATTTCACAGTAGGTTTGTAAATTTCTGTCTCCAGTTATGGTTTGATTGCTAGCTGATGATTAATTGCACAACAGTTTCCTTGTAAAAAGCACCACCTTTCTGGAAGTGAAAGCAAAGGTTAATGTTCATAATGAGAAGTACTATAGAAATGTTTGCATTAAATTAGGACAAAATTTTGGCTGCAACCACAGCTCTTGAATTTGTTTGAATTTTTGAGTACTATTTTTCATGCTGCACATCCTTCCACGGGATTACTTTTGGTTAAGTAACCTCTTTTTTTTCTGTAATAGGCTAACTCTATGTTGTCCTCTGAAACGTGTATTTCCCTTTTTGGACAAAACTGTCTGTGTATCAGTGATTTGAGTGGCATGTGCCTATTTCAAGGAAAGAGATATATGCTGCATCTGTCTATTGTGGCAGTAGCCACCTGCCTGTTGTGCCTTGCGTAGGGGACCCCATCCTCCATAGAAGCAGGAATAAGTACCTTTTGGATGGCTAAGTCAAAATCCCAGTTTTTTGGAAGCCCAGATCTATAGTCGGGTTTTGGCGTGGATAAATGTTATGTAGTTAACTTGCTGGCCTGCACTCAGGTATCCTAAACCAGTGATTTCTCTTGTTGCTTTTGCCTGTAGGATATAGAGGAAATCAAGGAGAAAAAAAAAAAAAAAGAAAAGAGGGTTTAGTCCTGCCTCCAGCCCGCTTTGGCAAATACCTTTTACAGGTCGCTCTTCATTGCTACATGTCTCAGGAAAACAAGCACGGCTGTGGCCATCAGGGAGGAGAAAAGGAGACATAATGTGACACTTAACATCTTGCCAAAGCCTAAGTGAGGAGCAGCCCAAGGGTTTTTACTGTTGCCAAAGCTGGAGGCTGACCTAGTCAGCCGGTCCTTTGCCAGCAGTGGATACTGCTATATTTCTTCAGAGTAGAGGTTTATCTGCCAGATACCATCCAGTGGCTCAGCTTCTTTCTGTCCTCAGGCACACAATGCTCACCTGGGTCATGAGGAACACAGACTGATGAAGTCTCTTGTCACTCTCTTAACTGCAAATTTTATTAACAATATTCATATAATTTCTGCTTTTAAAAATCTTTCATTTATTTATTTTATTTTTTCCTCCTCTCCAGCAAGCTGTTTAAAATAAGCCTTCTAGGCCAGTTGGTCTTACAAATTCTTAAGCTTGGTTTGTTTTTATGAGTGTTTAATGTTTGGTCTTTAATTCCAGTAGGTGCACTACTAAGGACAATGAATAGGGAAGAATTCAGTAACTTTCTCTGTAGCATATACTATTCTTAATGTAAACTTTTCTCTCCATATATTGCTTATTACTTCCTATCCTTCCCACCTTGCACCTGTGCACTTGGCCTATCTGCAGGAGACAAGTATGTGGGAGCAGTGAGCTATCTAATGATCTCTGTGCATGTTCAAAGGACACATTTCCTCCAGAAAAGGCAGAGTTGTGACAGACTTTCTTCAGCCATTTTTCTAGTTCATTGCACACAATGGATCCTACAGTTTGAACCACGGTAATGCAATAACACTAGCACAGGTAAAAACAATCCTATCATAGTATTTTTAGTGCTGGTTTATCTCAGTTCTTCATTAAAAAAAAAAATCTTTTTAGTCTTTCAAGCAATACCTTACCATAAACCAAAGCTCTACCTGCCAAACCAAGGCCAGAAGTGTGGAGTAATTTCTTCTGCCACATAAACAGGCTGAGTTATAGACAGAAATGTCATTGCTGCCATTGTACAAAGTACATTGGTCTTGGTGGCTGGTGTGCCCTGCTCAACTATAGACTATCTGATAAAACAGGAACTGTTATGGACTTGTATATGAGTTGGTGAAGAGACATAACAAATCCTCAATGAACAGAATTAATCTAGAATCTGAAGGGCTAAGATGAAGAAAATATCTTCCCCTTCAGACATTTAACATTTCTAAATATCCCCAAAGCAGTTATATATACATATATAGATATACATAATTATTTTCTGTAGTACTTCAGGAGGCTCAAAGTGCTGTTAGAAACAGTTGTAGACATGACAGCCCTAACTTGGGACTAGTTGTTGCTTTGTTGCCTTACAGAAGACATGACTTTAGGATTGAGACTGAAGAGTTTGACAGCTGCTTTGTACAAAGGAAAGTGAAAGGCTGTTAGGTTTTATTTCTGAATACTTCAGCGGCTGGATTGTGATTGAGTCTCCTACATCTGTATTTATATCCATCAAACAGTTATGATATACGTGAGCAGTCCCATCAGGCACATGTAAGGATTTTCACGTGCTCAAGTCAGCTGAACTACACTGAAATAATAGAACACAACAGACCAGTTAGGATGCATACCTGTCCTGTGATGTCTGGAGGTTAAACAGACCCATGATCATAAGATTTGTTAAGTTCTCTATATGGCTGCAGGACTTGTCCTGATGCCCTTTTTGACTCTTGTAACATCTTGATTAAAATGGCTCTCAAGTTTTTTTTTTTTTTTTTTTTTTTTTTTTTTTTTTTTTTAATGCACGGGACAAATATATGTGTTATGATGGTTTGATAGGACAAGGGGTAATGGTTTCAAGCTGAAACAGGGTAGGTTTAGACTAGATGTAAGGAGAAAATTCTTTACAATGAGGGTGGTAAAGCACTGGAATGGGTTGCCCAGAGAGGTGGTGGATGCCCCATCCCTGGAAACATTCAAGACCAGGTTGGATGGGGCTCTGAGCAACCTGCTCTGGGTAATGGTGTCCCTGCTCACTGCAGGGGGGTTGGACTAGATGACTGATAGGGGTCCCTTCCAACCCAAAACATTCTATGATTCTATGGTTCTATGATTCTTAAAAAATGTTTCCTTTTTTGCCTTTTGAAAATCCTGGGAAAAGACAATATATTTATCTGTACAAAGTTTTTCTTTACTGTTGTAGCAGAATCCTGTGTTATTGAAATAGAAGAAATGTTTGGCACAAAGCTGACATGTTGGGGTTTTCTCTTTTTTTCTGGGGAATCTATTACAGACCTATTTTTACCATTGAATGTCATCACACAGATTTTGTGCCATCCAGGTCATTCTGACTAAAATATCTTAACTGCCAAGGTAGTATTTTATCTCTTTTGGGAAATCCTAATAACCCAAACCAGAGAGTGTTCATTGACATTTTTTTTTTTTTCTGAAGGTCTATGTGAGTTTGGGAAGGGATAATCTTCACTGGCTCTTACCTGTTCTTTCACTGGAGGGTGTTTCCTAGCAGCTGGAAGGAAAATGCAAGCTATAAAGCCACTTATCCAGTCCCTTATATTTGTAATGCTCTAACCCTGCCAGGTCCTGAAAATCCATGTATGTTTAATTTGCTCCTTTGTAAAGACCCTTCTTTGTCAGACCTGTGTTTATCTTCAGTAATAAGAGTTTTTGGAAGCCTGCATGCTATATTTTAAAATTCTTTAAGGTTTTACTTACTTTTAAATACCCTGTATTCATGATTTTTCTTTATCTGTTGTTTTGGCTTTGTTTTATGGCCATTTTGGTCTTCCTGGAGCTCAAAGGATACCTGTGGCATTTGTGGAGGCCTGAGCAAAAGCAAGGACAGAGGAGGTAGTCAGAAGCCTCTCTCCCTTGCCTTCTCAGGCACCCCTTCCTTCTGGTAGAATGAGGCATGTAAGATGGGGCTGCCTCGCAAGGGAAGTCTCGAGCTTGCCTTGCTCAGAGGCACCCACCACTTCCCCTCAGAGCTGACAGGAGTTGCAGAAGACATGGAAAATAAAGCTTTTGCATGGCACTGGTTCAAAAATAACAGCTTTTATGGGAACACAGTAATTACTGGCACCTTGTCAGTAAATGTTACCATTGAAAATCTTCCTGTTAAAGTCACTTCTTCCATTAAAGTAACTTCTTCCACAGTAGGTATGATGATACGATGTATGAATACAATTTTTTTTCGGACAAAACCCAGCGATTTTTCATAGGTTCCTGGACTCAGCCCTCTCTCTCCTCCTGGCCTTTATCTTGCTGACAGTAAGTTCGACGTGTTAATCCACTCTGTTCCTGTGCTGAATATGTCCACGCCTGGAGTAAGTCAGTTTCCTTGCCTAGCTGAATGCCTGGGCTTGGGGAATTAGTGCTGAGGGCTGCTCACTCGCCGTTTATCTGTACAATGGGTAGAGAAAAATGATCCCGAGGCAGGTTCAGTTCAAGGAAGGTGCAGAGTTGTTACCTGTCATTCATTTCTCACTTGGGTAAAGTCAACAGCATCCTCTGTGACATGGTGGCCCCGGCATTGGGACCAAGTTTGTTTCAGAGTTACTTTGTGGTCTGGGGCCCTGGCTTGCTGCCATGGTATTTCCTTACAGTTAAAATGAGCCAATAATCTTCCCTTATCAAACCTCAGAGGGCATTTAGAGGATTAAGCACATATTATCTGTGCAGGGTTGGAGATTGAGTACACAGAGGTGCACAGACAGCTAGAGGCACTGGATCTTATGCATGAACTAAGAAAAGAAAGAAAAGAAGTATTTATTACCTAGATGAAAGCAAACACTTTAAAAAATAAAGACGCCTCAGGAAAGATAAGGAAGTTAAATACCACACGGCCATCCGATACTGGCAAGGCAATGAAGTGTGCAGCCAGTCAGTCTTGGCAGCAGTGTGTGTCCGTGCTGCCTGCTGCAGGCGGGGGGAGCCACTGAGCCAGCTCTATGTGAAACCATTGGATAAGATCCTGCAACATGGTGCTGGGTTATCCTGGGACTCAGAAGAGCAAGTAGTCTTGCACTGGGGAATTAAAGACGCAGAGATAACCAGAACCAACCTGAGGGCCTGGTTTTGGACAGTGGGGTTGGGAAGGTTTCCAGCCTGGGAGAAAGAGCCCTTCTCTCCTGGGCAGAAATGTCCATTCTTGGGGCAGGCAGGGTTGCTGGCAGTAGGATGGGATGCCCCCTCCCCTGCTTCCCAGACATCCGAGGATGTTTTGAAACTTTACACATGAACTGCTATGGCATGCTTTAGGCTGTCTTGCAGGTGTGTGCTGACCCCTCAGTACCCTTCTTGCCGCTGAAAATTAGGCTGGATAAGGCACAAGTTAACTCCCTGAGAGTTAGTTTTAGTATTTCTGAAGTAGTTAGTATTCACACTCCAACAGAGAGTCTGGGGTCAAGCTCTCATCTTGCACACAGAAGCCTTGTGTGTAGTGCCTGGGGCATCTGAGCAACTGTGTCTGGGGACAAAATCTGACCTAGTGTGAATGACATGACTGTAGCATGGCTGATTGTTATATGTTATGCACATAGACTTGACCTCACATGTGAGTAAATGGCAATTCATGAGGAAATCTTTTTTAAAATAGCCTTCCTCATTACGCTGGTGAGGCCAGGAGGTTGTGCAGTTGCCAACAACTCTGGGACAAGACCTATGTCTCTGCATCTTGTCCTTGAGACACCCTGAAGGCGGTTGTTCAAGGCAAGGCCACCAGCTCTTGGGCCGGCAGGTGCTTTGCCTTGGCTATTCAACATGCTGATTACTTGCTGGTTTGCTGCGCAGAGCTTACGTGGTACAGAGGACTTTGCTCTAGCCTTCTACGTCAAAAGGGAATTAAATTTCAGTGCAAACACAGGTTGCATAGTTGAGCTCTTAAGCCTGCAACAAACTGTGCAGTTTAATCTGCTGCTGCTGTAGACAAACTATCCTTGTTAAATAGTTTAAATTTAGCCAGTAAAGCCCTTGAGGGATTATTTTTGGGACGCATCCTGTTTACTGATATCCACTAATCATGTTATCTATTGATTCTCCTGTTGTAGAGCACATGCCTAGACCTTACACTGTATTGCTAATTTGTCTCTCTGTTCTGTGAAGCAGAGACCCAAGGAAATTAGAAAATTACTCTGACCATTGCTACCAATTCTCTTTATTAGTGCTTTGAGCAGTAGATCAGATCTGCATGGCCAGGCTGAAACCTGGCTGACCTTTTCTTCACTCTGAGTTTACAAACATGAGGAGGAAGTTTGCTTACTGCAGACATGCAGTTTGCTGGGTGCACTTGCAAATGTCAGCAGTCTGAGCTCCCTCACTGCCGCTGCTCAGAAGTATCATGTTGTTGAGTGGAAGATGCAGTGCTTAAACCATGGTTGTCAGGTACACAACTCTCCCCATGCTCTTTGTCCCCTGCTATAGCTCTGTTATCCAAAAGGGCTTCTTACTGGAGCAGCCTAGTGTTTTTGGGGGGGGTTTGGGTTTTTTTTTTTAAGCTTTCTGCCAAGGCAGGGAACCAAGGCAGACAAAAGATGAAAGATTGCCCTGGAAAGCAGGTGAGGACGTCATACACAAGGTGCAGTTTACTGGCACTGCTGGGAGCCCAGTGTTTCTGCTCAGGGTTTAGGTGCTATATACTATCCTTGTGATAGAGTGTTCTTCAACCCTCCTGGTCTGAGAGACAGCATTGCGTGCCAGGACAGTGCAAGCGAGGCTGGTGAGAGTTCAGAAATTAGTTAATAATGAGGATTTAGTTATGAACTGACAACCTGTCACAGGATAAATATGGTCATGCTGCTGCTTCTCCAGGATGGTCCTTAGAGAAGCCACCATGTGGTGTCACATACTTGCACAGTATTTAGGAAATTTAACATGATATACTGTGCCTGCTTAAGCTGCCCAGTTAAACATAAGTTTGAATTCCCAGTTAGACTATCCCAGCCCTACTGAAAAAACATCATTCTGGTTAACTGCAGAAAACAAAACACTTTGGAGAATAGTAGTGCTGCAGTAAAAATACCTCAAACTCCTCTGTAAGGCCTTCTACTTCTATCATTAACAGCACCATGACAGCAAAAATATGTGAAGGGAAAGGGAAGAGAGGGACAGAGTATATGAGGGGAAAATGCGCTCACATGGCTTTTTAAATGTAAGGAAACTATTTCTGTGCATACATTCTCTTACCAGCTCTTCACTGAGGGGTGTGGAAACAAAAGAATCCAATTTTTAGACAAGATGCCCAAGTACATACAGGGATGTGCTGTATTGTTAGGGAAGGAAGAAGGATCCCTGTGAATCTGAGCATCATGTAGGTTTCTGAGCAGGTCACTGTTGGGAACATGAGAGATGGTGTCAGGAAAGCTTCGGTCTGTTTTCTGTTTCCCTGGGGAAGTTGTATTAGTACAAATGGTACAAGTGAGACCAATAAAATGCCTGTTCAACCGCTAACTCTATTATTGGGTAATATTCTTTTAAATTATCTTTTTATTATAACAGAGGAAGTTTCCCTTTCCTAAGTGGCGAAGACCAAAGGCATTTTCTATTTGCAATCACAAAGCTTTGCTTTTCTTTATGTAGCCTCTTGTAAAAGGTTCTAAGAGTGCTTCATGCAAAATTAAGAAGTGGCATTAAGCAAATGAGTTTGCACAAATCAGAAAAATCATAATCCACAGCTCCTTACTGGCTGGTGTACTTTTATGGAAAAACTTTAATTCATCTCTTCCTCTTCCAGTTCTTTAATTTCTGTGCTATTTGACTTTCTGTGTAAGACTGTAACTCTCTTGACAGACCACTTTTCCATGGACAGATCTTCATGATTGCAGAGTATTGTGTTGGCCAGTGAAGAACATAAGGGTGAATAAATGCTACTTTATCTGGAGAGAGAAGTCTTCTTTTCCTCTGGAAGTTCTGTCTGGCAAAAGACAGGGCTTGAATGGGCTTAATATTCAATTTCCATTATGAAGAAGAATCAGCAGCAGTACCTCCAGGGACAGATTTTTTCCAACAGCATCATCAGTGAGCTGGGAGTGAACAATGAATTGTCTGTATCTATACAGGCGATATTAAATTCTTGCCAGTAATCAGTTGTGTTGATGAAATGGAACGCCAAAGGAACCTTGTAAAACTGAGTGAACGAGCAAAAATGTAGTAGTTGAGTTTCAAAGTAGATAAATATAAGGCCATGCGTGGAGGGAAAAACAGTCTTAACCATGCCTATATGATGCTGAACTTGGAAAGAGATCTTGGAGTCACTGTTGAGGGCTCTCTGCAATTATCTTTCAATAAACAGCAGCAACAGCAGCCAAAAAAGTTAGGGACATGGTTTAGTGGTGGACTTGGCAGTGTTAGGTTAACAGCTGGACTCAGTGATCTTAAAGGTCTCTTCCAACATAAATGATTCTATGATTCTATGAAAAATAAAAAAAAAAAACCAAACCCACAAAAAATGCTGGTCAGCAGAAGGGTGATGAGAACAAGGGAAAAGGCATTGTTTTAATTGGTGTGTGCATATCTTAAATGCTGTGTGCAATTCTGTTCTCCACATTGGACAAAGGACTTAGCAGAAGGCAGCAATTGAGATCAATATCTTGTGAAGAGGTACTAAAATGCTGGGTATTAAAAAGACACTTCATTTTGGAGAGGAAGAAGCTAGAGGTCTATGCCTGAAGCCCACAAAACCAAAAACGAGGTGAACAAGCCTAATGTAGAACTAAATCCCCTTCTACTGGGACTAGAGGAACTCACTGAAATTGGTAGAAGATCAGTTTAAATAGGATAAAAGTGCTGCGCTGTGTGGGCAGTGAAATTCTGAATTTGGTATTGCAGGAGACTGTAGAAGCACTTTGAACCAGCAAATTCAAATACAGATTAGACAATTTCATGGGTCTGGAAACAGATACTTAAAGGTCTAAAGGAACAAAAGGAGGCATGTGTCCTCTAACAACCCTAACACAGCAGCTGAGGGTGCTGGGGGCGGGTGTAGGAGGACGGAGCAGGAGAACAGCAGTGCATGCGTGACTGGTGTCTCCTGTCTTGCTGCTGGAGGCAGAGCATCGGGCTAGATGCATCCGTGGTCTGACCTCTCAGTTTGCACCCAGCTGTTCGGGTGGCCTGCGTCCAGGTCAAGACAACAACTGTGGCCAGCACTTGTAAAAGGGCAATAAGGGATAGAGAATTAGGACCGCACACAGCTAGCTGACACAAACGTGCTCCAAACTAGCTTTCCCCTTTGAAAGCAACCAGTTGCCATTTATCGTTGCCAGAGCACTGCCAGAGCTTAGCTTGGGTGCCAGGCAGGGGAGGGAAGAGATGCCTGACCAGTGCAATGGCTGGACTTCTTATGGATATCTAAACTAAAAGGCAGATAGTTGAGCTAGGTTACTTGAAACTTATCCTTATGTGCAAGGAAGATGAACTGAGTTTAAGTTGGTCCTAGATTTACTAAATGAGGTAAATGAAATCAAAACATTGCCTCATCTCTTCACAGGAAAAAAAAGGAGCCACAAGTATTAGGCTACTACATTTTGTATTTATATATTAGTTTTTGATAGAAATCTTCAGAATATTCCTTTTTTTTTTTTTTTTTTTTTAACAAAAACATTTTTCTTTTAACGGAAAGTATTTGTTTCTATGTCTAAGAGTTACACTTGATGCTTTCATTTTTTAATGGAAATGTTTATGTTTTCAAGAAAATGACTTTTTTTCTCTTATGAGAGCCTGTGTTTTATGTTGGAAATTTGCAGGAAATGCTTTGGCAGAAGTTTTTGTTGTTGACTGTCAAGGTCATGCCCTAGTCTGAAGTGGTTGTGTCCCCCTGACATGCGAAAGCTGAGGACATCTGCCACGGGACAGATCTGTTGTCTCACCTGAAAGCCTCGTGGCGGGGCTCTGCAGTGCTGGGCACCCACTGCAGTGCTGGGCACCCACAGCAGCTCTTCCTCTCCTGCCTGCCGGCAGGCTTGGGGCTAGGAGATGACGTGCTGAACGGACTCCATGTGTGCATGTGCAGCCCCCCTCCATCCTTAAATGCAGTACTTTAATGAAGCAGTCTTCAAGTGGCAGTTTGCAGCCAAACTTTGTTTTGGAAATGAAATTGAAATGAAATGAAATGAAATGAAATGAAATGAAATGAAATGAAATGAAATGAAATGAAATGAAATGAGGGAAAATTAAAAACAAAGTAAAACAAAACAACCCCCCAAAAATGCCCCAGAAAACTTGATGACAGCTCTGCTTCTTCTGTAATCTACTGTGACTGCCTAGGTGGCCCAAGAGCTCATCTTTTCAGAAGAGGCACTGGATGTAACTTGAATGTCCCACTTTTGGGAAATGACTGAGCTGGAAAAGCAAGGAGCCATTCCATCTTTGGTCACAGCATCATCTGAAAAACTTTTCCTATCAAAAACTGGATTGAATGGTCACAGTTTGACTCACAGGAGTGATTTGTGAACAGAAGGTAGGATTTGTTTTGTTTTGGTTTTTTTTTCTTTTGTTGTGGGTTTGTTTGGTTGGTTGTTGGTTGGTTGTTGGGGTTTTTTTTATGTGTTAGCCTTACTGGAACTCATTGCTGTATCATCTCCATCTGCTGTACTGGTCAAGAGCAGACTAAACCTAAGTTAGAAGATATGGCAACATTTTGTGTGCGATTGACTTCAGCTACCTGTTGAGACAGCCGTGTCTCTTGGCATGGACAGGAGTGATAACTTTCCCTCTAATCACAAACTGTACCTCCAGTTTAAAAGATGCAGACTCAGGAGGTTTCAGCAAAACCATCTGTTAAAAGACATAGTCTCTTTATTCTTTGCGTAACTCTTTTCCTCTTATGGTGAGACTGGAATACGTTCCCTTCCAGTTTCCCCATTTGAACCTCCCTCTAGGAGCTTCTGCAGAACCTTTCTTGTTGTAATGCCTCTCCGGCTGTAGCAGCCCTTGTAAGATCACATCAGCAGCTGCCTTTCACTTCAGCAAGCCCTAGACCTTGACAGGACTGTGTTTGCCAGAGTAGAAAAATTGGCAGATTCTTCCAGCATTATCTTCTTTCTTTCTGTTTTTAAAATTATTTAATCAGAATTGCTTTTTCTATCCTTATGATGCTGCAGAACAAGAGCTGTCTGGGTGGCACAACCTGTGTTTATTTAGGCATCCATCCATACATCCTTGCCTCCCATTGATTTGTTGCTTCTTGTCTTCTCTCCAAGCCCACCAGCAGCTTGAATGGGGCCAATGTCTCTGTTACTGATATAATAGTGGCAAAGAAAACTGCAGCAACAGAAAGGATACAGTGGAGCCAGTGGACCTAAGTATGACTTAATTACCGATTTATTGGGGCCAATATGATAGTTATTTCATGGCTTTCATCCTGGCATGCTCTACTGGTGCCTGTAGTGTTTTGGGTTTTTTTTTTTTTTGAACTTGTTCTTTGATGTAGATCCTGACTGCAACCACTACGGAAGTGAGCACAAGCTCCTCCTTCACAGGCTCTTTAGCATTTTTTCCCCCTTTAAACCTAGCTAATGATCTTTTTAGACTAATTATGTTTAAACATGAAAGTGGCTTGGCTTCCTCTTTGTCAATCAAAGGTGCCCTGATTTACCGATCTTAATCATTATTATGGAAAATTAACATAAGTTGATTTTATTAAAATAAACGCTGCTATTGCTGCTATCTCTAAGGCTGTATGTGTAACTGGGAGAGGTACAGCTCCATCAATGCAGGCACAGTTTGCCGTTTCCCGGGTTTGAGGCCACAGACCCACTGACCAATATCACCAGATTCCCCATAATGTGGGAAGGATGCTGCTGTCATGGTCATACCAAGAGTCACAGAGCAAGTGCCCTGTTCTGGCCGCACAGACCTCTGGAGGGGTTGTGGTCGCTCTCTTCCCTGCCTGGAGCTTTGCCAGACTCATGGGGTCAAGTGTTAATGGGCAAAGGCAAAGCTTTGCTCCCTTGAACAAAGGCCACTGGCAGCTAAAGGTCATTGCAAGCTCCTTCCCTCTTCTGCCTTTGCAGACAGAGCTCTTCATAGTCTTTGACACTGCACACCCCTTGGTTTTACCAGCTCTGGTGGTGGGATGGAGAAGATAGAATTGAAATGGTCTTCGACAAAGAACAAGTATTTGCACAAGCACAGAGCTGTTGCATTTTCAGAATCAAGGTGCTGTTACTGATGTGAAAACCTCTGATGCTATAAGTCTCCCAGAGCACACTCTCCTTCAGACAATCTTTGTGGCTGGATCATCTTTTTGGCTGTCTGGATGAATACTCATCGAGGTCATTCCTGGGTAGTCAAAATGTATAAACCTAGTTCCTAAAGGGATAATTACTTCTTTGCTTAGCAGAGCCAAAAATATGTGCCAGAAATGTTTCTGAAGGGGAATTACTGAATTCTTGAAACTTTCTTTCAGGCACTGAGTGGCACCATGAGGAGCTCTCTGGACCACTGTTTAAGATGAAAACTGCTCTGTGTGCACTATGTTCAGGGACATATATTTTTAGCCTGTACTGAATCTTACAACTTTGGCAAAAAAATTTTCTCTGAAGAGGAGTGGCTGTTTGTATCAGTAGGCAGACAAAGAGCAGTTACACAGAAATATGGTGACTTTGAAGGTGGTGTGGGTACAGAGAAGAGCAGTATTTCCCCGGTTCTCCCTTAGACCCTACTAAAAATATCACTGGGAGAGCTGAAACTCTTTAGATCTGGTGGGGAAAGAGCTCCAGGGAATGTTGTGTATGTAATCTTTAGAGATAAGCTGTGTAGACCAGATGATGAGGTGAGAATACTAAAACTAAGTTTTTAATTCTGCATAGCCAATACTCATCTCACGTTTTCTTGGAAGAGGGCTGAAATGTCAGTTTTCAAGGGAAATGAAAACTCACTTTTTAACACTCTGGATAAAGAATTGTGAACCCTATTAACTTTTGACAGGTAATTTCTGTCCTTTGAGTGTCATAGCACACTGTAATTTTCTACTGAGGCACAATGATTTAAATCTTCATTATTAGTGATTTTCTTTTTTTTTTTTTTTAACACTGTGGCAAGTATTACAGAAAATTATAAAACATATAGGATAACCTTAACTTTGGCAGACATATTGTGGAGTTTCTTGAAGAATCAATTTTTTTCCTAAAGTATCTGACCTTTTATCAAGCTGTTTTCAAAACTTAGAAAGAAGTGGAGTAGCAAGAATTGGCTGCCATTACATCATGAGGACACTATACACTCACAGTGTTGCTGGTGTTTGCAGCAACCTACTCTACTTTGTACTCCACAGATTATTCTAAGAATATCTGGCACCTGTTATCATCAAATTCACTTCCCTTATATTAAAGAATAAAATCAGACATATATGCATAGTTTGTAATGGCATAATGAGCATGCCTTGCTTTTGGATTTGACTGTCTAATTCTCACACAGTCTTTTGAAAACAACCGGTCTTTAAAAGTTTTGAAAACAAACTCCATCCATCCTAGCAACTATGTCTTCTCTCCTTCCTTGATTATGCCCACTGTCAATTTCTTTTCTCTTCAAATAGAAACATAGGTAACTAAATTCTTCAGTCACTCCCTGCCATTCTCTCGGACTGTGAGTCCCTGAGAAAACAAGATTTCTCATGGGTGGTTTGTAAGGAAGTAGAGGACAAAGGATAGAAGGGGAATTTGTCAGAGTTTCTAATTGAAATCATTGGTATGATATTACTACAGCTGGAAAAACAATTTGCCAGAGAAACAGCAGTGAAGGCATCTTCAGAGAAATTATACCATAATTGTAGAGACACTGAAACCTCTGCAGTTGACTGAAGCCGCTGTGTCCTCCGCCTGATCAGTTCGGTGGCAGGTGTCAGAGCAGCGGACTTTTGTGGCAGCTGGGATGTCTGCAGGAAAGGTCACTGGACATGAGACATCACAATCTCCAATCTCTAATCTCAAACATCTCTAAATCGAGGGAGGTGATTCCCTGTCTCTACTCCACTCTCATGAGACCCACCCCCCTGCAGTGCTGCCTCCTGCTCTGGGCCCCCAACACAAGAAGGACATGGACCTGTTGGAGTGAGTCCAGAGGAGGCCACAAAAATGATCATTGGACTGGAGCCCCTCTGCTATGAGGACAGGCTGAGAGAGTTGGGGGTGTCCAGCCTGGGGAAGGGAAGGCTGCGGGGAGATCTTCCAGTATTTAATGGGGGGCTACAGGAAAGCTGGAGAGGTAATCTTTATCAGGGAGTGTAGTGATAGGACAAGGTGCAATGGCTTTAAACTGAAAGAAGGTAGATTTAGATTAGATAGAAGGAAGAAATTCTTCACCATGAGGGAGGCGAGGCACTGGCACAGGCTGCCCAGAGCAGCTGTGGCTGCCCCCTCCCTGGCAGTGCTCAAGGCCAGGCTGGACGGGGCTCTGAGCAACCTGGTCTGGTGGGAGGTGTCCCTGCCCATGGCTGGGGGGTTGCTAGACGACCTTTAAGGTCCCTTCCAACCCAAACCATTCTATGATTCTATGATTCTACAAGTCACTGGTAAAATATTTGTTATCTATATAATCTAGATACTGGTTTTTATGTTTGATCACCTATGGTAATTCTACCTTAGAAGAACTTTTCTCCAAAGTCCTATTTATTTAAACAAGGCTGAGATCAAAGCCTCTTTCTGCAACTCACAGAGCATATTTCTTCTGAGTTGTTGAAGGAATAAGCCTCCTTGAGTAAGATATAAAAACATTATTTTCTATTTTGTTTGAAAGACTGCTCTTCCTTTAGAAATTCAGGAAAAAAAATACCTTGTCTAAAAGAGTTTTAATTTACAAATTTTTTTTGATTCTGAGAATGACTTTCATTGCCTTTTTTATTTTTTTCTTCCCCCGTAATAAACAAAGAAAGACCAAAAAGTGAGAAGGAAAATATTTAAAGACTCTTTTAATCTGGAGGGCAATGTAGAGAAAAGGAAGAGGAAGTATGTATGGAAAATCAGAAGTAGGAGGTGAGGAAAGGGGAAGTAATGCTCTCTTTTCTATTTCTTTTCGTATTTTTTCCCTTTCCGAGGAAGGGGGAATGATATCAGTTATCTGTGAGTAATTTTTCACTTGTTCTCTTTTTTCTTTTCTTTTTTTTTTTTCCCATTGACATTTTTGGAAAAATGAAAACAAATGTAGAATTAACCTAGCCACAGAAAAACTGCAGTAAATTTCACTTCGATATTTCCAAATGCTGCTGTAGATTGAGATGTGACACATGGCTGTCAGACTATATGGTGTGCAAATGCTGCCACTAAATGGAAAAAATCTTGCTGCTGTGGACTCTCATGGAAATGTTGATGTCAGCAGAGGAATGAGAGGAATCAGGTGGAACTTCTAGAAGTCATGGACCTGCAGTAAGGAAGAAGGCTGCAGTTTTTACAGCAGCTTGGGGCCGGTAGTTCAGTATTTGTTTATACTAACCTGTGCGTTTCTGAGCTCCTGGCACCAGATGGGATCTGAAACAGGAGTAAGCACAAAACTGCGTGCCACTGTGCTAACAAGCGTGCACAATGCAGTCTGCGCCAGCTGTTTGCTAGCTTGGGAACAGAGGTTATACCTGACCTGGCAAGGTGTTTTGAGGGCAAAGTTATCCCTCCAGATGTTTTGGAACAAATTTGCATTGACAAGAGTGAGTTTGCACCAATTCAGCAACTTGCACTATGCAGCTGCAACAGTTTTGAGGTGTGATTAGAGGTGGTGACCTACATAGTGATCAGAGGTCTTCCACATGGCTGTGGCTGTAGTTGTAGCTGTTGATATGGAAGTACCAAGCTGGGTAAAAGGACTCTGTGGAGCTACTGGTGGCAGGGAAGCTCCTTGGATGCTATGTTTGTGCTCCGGATGCCAGGCATTTGCACAGTCTGTGCCACTGGGGTTTCATGGAAGAAGAAAAGGGTTGCTCAGGTGTGGCTCATCTGCTGCAGACCCGTGCAGACCCCCAGGCTGCCCTGGGAGACCAGCTCTTGCAGAGGTTGCACGCACCCTCCATGCAGGGTCGGGAAGCATTAAAGCACATGAAACTGTTTTGTTTGGGGATTGGCAGAGGAGTGGCCTGTATGAAGTTTGGTCTCCTGAGATAGTACAGGTAGGGTGAGTTTTAAAATTAATCTTCTCTTGTCTCATGAAGTAATTACATCTGTGTAAGGTGTGTTCAGATCCCTATCTGGCTTATTGGATCACGTCTGTGTAAAAATCTGTCTGGTGTTGTGCATTGTTCTAGACAGCTGTTTTGCACAGGAATTGTATCTCAGAGAAATGCATCGGTTCCAGGGCCCTTACTGAAGATTTTGCAGAAATAGCACAAGTGATTATGGTCTCAAAGTTAGTAAGTCTTACTCCATATATGTAATAAACACATTTACTACATGGATTAATGTCATCTTCTATAATTCTTTCCTGTTCGTGCCATGCACCTCTTACTACATTTTGGATGTAATATGTTGTGGTTCTACTAGCAGGTGATGTACTTGGATAGCTGTGGTAAAATCATTGCTTAATGTAATCCACTGAACTTAAACTTTGTTATAGTTTTACCTGCTTTTGAGGCTGGTAACACAGTGGACACAAAATGAATCCAAGTATCACCCTCAAAGAGACTCTTTTCTTGAAAAGACTTAGTTTGGGCTGATGCTGATGCCAACTACAAATCCTAATTGCATCCCCACTTGCTAACAGGTTTCAGTTTGTAGCTTTAGTAAAGAAACTATTCCCAGTCCCATGTGGAAAAGATATTTTTCCAATGAACTATGTGCCAAGTCCAAAGTTCAATTTGCAGACGTATATGTGCAAACAAACCCCCTTTCTTGCTTGGATATTTGTTCAAAGAGAGAATAATAAAAGGAGTATGCATGGCAAATCTAAACTTAGGGATGAATTTTTGTGAGCTTGTTTGCATTCCCTTTTTATTTTTACAGCTCAATTAACCTCAATGGAGTTGCTTTGTATTTCAATAAAAAAGAATCATAACTTGTGGACATGATTTTTTTTTTCTTTATTGGTTTGCTCAATTCACAAGTGGCTGAAGAGTCAGCATCTGTGAGGAAAACATGGAAATCATGCATGATTTTTCCTTTTCTCTTGTGTTTTGTGGTTTGGGTATTTTTGTTCTGTTTGGAAAGAATCAGGATGATGTATTCAGGTCATATAGAGGTAGAAAACTGCCTTACAATTTATTGGCAGCAAGTGAGGATGTCTGAAGAATGTGTGTTAGAAAATTATTTCTTTTTCCTTTGTTCTTAATAGGCTGTTCTGGATAAATTAGGCCAAGAATCCTGAAAATCCTGGCTTGGCTCGTCTTTACTTCTCTGGTGTAAAATGTTCTTTTTAGTTATGAAGAAGTCATGCATCTCTTAGTAATTGTTGAGCTAGTATATACTGGAAGTCTGAAGGAGTACTAAAATTTTGAAAGGTCACATGTAATGTCCAGTGTAACTTTTAAGTCTATTGTCTTGTCATCCCTTGCAAGGAAAGAAAAAGGAAATATTGCTGTTCAATGATAAAGAGATTAGGATAGGGAACATATTTAATGGGAGCCACCATGATTTTGTAAGAAATTAATCATGTCAAGAAAACCTAATTTGACTCTGTTTCATTAAAATGCATAACAATATGACAATATTAGCACTGCGTAATATTCTAATTTAAAACTAGCACAGTATGATACAAGCCTTACTCTATTCTGTGTTTTCATCGATGATCTAGATGCAAATATTCTCTACTGTAATTAGCATTGATTTTATGTCATGAAGGTTGGCAGAGTTTTAATCAATGATGAGGACACAGGAGCTGGAGGGAGGAATCAGGATGTCTCAGTATAGGAGGCCTATTTACACACAGTTTGTTAATACAAATACAAACTTCTCTGTTCTGAAATAGGCAACGGAGACTGTCCCTTGAATAGGAAATCCAAAGCAGTGAATCTGGAAAGGCTGTAGGGGGTGGTCAGTCCGTTGCCGTGGCCTCCCACCGCAGCCCTGGGGTAGGGGAAGCTGATGTTATCAGCAGAAGAGCAATGAAGAAAAGGCGGAAGGGAGAAGGGGGACTGATGCTGCAATATGGTATGCACATCCAGAGCCAACCTAAAATGCAAAACAAATTTGAAGATGATGATGTCAACAGCTACAAAAGCCATTGCAGGGCTGAAGGGACAATCTGTCAGTGAACAACTTAAAATAAATACTTAACTTAGCAAAAGAGAGCTAAGAAGTGATTTATTTAAATTTTGTAAGTATCTTCAAATAATTTTTGTGTGTATGTTACTTGATTATGAATGGAAAGCAAATAGCAATAAACTAAATGAAGAAGGTGAGAAAGGAAAATTGCATTCCTTTAAAATGATACTGTTCATTTTTACAGGAGGTAAGCTTCAGCTAGAAAAGTTATGCTTTAGTCAGGTGCATGTTGTTGGGTTCAATACAGGGTAATTGAATGAAATTTTATGGTTAGTGTTTTATAAATGAGCAGCTTAGATCCTTGAGTGTGGTTTACTGGTCTTCTGTTTTATAAATCTAGAAACTGGAAGGAAAACCATGGATAGTACAATTGCATCTTAGCTTCCCTTTGAGTAAGGCTGTAATGTATTGTGGACAGCAGGCTCTGTGAACTTGTGCTACGCTGGCTTTCTTTTAAGTACTATGAATAAATATTTGACTATATAAAGCTTACTGACCTGAAATTCCTATTCTTTCAATCCCCATAAACAGTTAATCTACAATTGATTTTTAACCAAATTGCAATGAAGGCACATGAGATAAGTTCTGAAATGGGAGAGACTTTAGGCTGTTGCTTGCTACCTTATGTTGAAGAGTAAGCAGAGATGACACTACCTTGAGGAATTTTCCCTCTTCCCTCTTGCCAGTGGAAAGCTTCTTCATTGCATGTTTGTTCGTTGCTGCCATGCTTCAGAGGTGGCTCCATGTGCCGAGGCTGTGTCCCAGTTCCTCTCTCCATTGTGCCGGCTGCCGAGGGGCAGGTCATGGGCCCCGGGGTCAGTGGCGAGGCAAAGACCTCGTTCGATGCCTCAGTGCTGATGGGAGGAAGGCAGTCACCATCAATGCCCTCCCTTTGCTCTGTGTCCACATTATCCCAGGAACTGTTTTCCCCAGTCTGCTTTGCCAGGTGGCCTGATAAACTGCCTGGTAGAGCTAGAATGAACCGTGAAGAGGCAGCAGGGTGTTGTAGGGTGAATGCCGAGCCTGCCTGGCCAGGAAATACAGAGGGTGGGTGTGAAATGAGGCCATAAGGGGACCTCAAGCAGGGTCTGGGAAGCAAAGGATGCATATGTCCACTGGTTACTAGGGGTAGCCAGTACAGACCATGTCAGTATAGCACTTGAGGCCAAGCTAATGAAACCTGCTGAGAGAGACAAAATGCAATAGCAGGGTATATTACCTTGGGCTTGGTGCAATAACATGGTTACGTTAACCTTTTCAGGCTTGGAATACAGGCAGAGCTGGCCTGCATCTGCCAAAGTTTGTACTGTAAACATTCCCAATCCAAAACCAATCCAAACCCGATCCAAACAGGTGCCTGGGCTTGGCCATCTTTGTAATGACAAATCAGCAACCGGGTACTGCTCAGAATGCATCACTTCCCTTGTCCCAGGCCAACATGTCCATGGGAACAAGCTTTTGGTCTACACTTTATGGATAAAGGGGTTTATGCCCAAATGACTGGGAGATTTGAGCAACAGTGTATAGCAAAATAAACTGCACCAAATCTTAAAAGTATTCTGTAAACAGGGATTGCTCAAGACTGTAGTCTAACTTGATGCATTGCTCATCTCTCTGTTGCTCTGTGTGACCTGTATTCAGCAAGGATGGGCACCCACATTAAAGGTTATCCTTCTGGGCAAAATCTGAAGCCCTGTCCTGCAGAAAACATTTGGTGAGTGGATTCTTGTGTGTTCTCAGAGGACTGTAATATCTGCAGGCTTTTGGCAAAAGTTCCAAAAGTGAATGCAAAGATCATGTTTTATGTCAAGGTTGAGAGCTGAAATCACAGACAGAAGAACTTTTGTTTCTTTGTGTTTTTCCCTCCTTTCATGGACAGCTAACTTTGTGGCAGAAAAGTCTGGAATAGCATACTGAAACCTGTTCTGCCTGTCAGCTGAGCTGCTGTTAGTCTCTGACTGTTATATCTCAGAGAATACAATAGCAGACACTCCCACATAAAATTAGCTCTGTTTGTGTATTGCCTACCAGAAGAGTACAGTATTTAAGCAAAAGAACATAATATATCATAAGGGACAAGGATTTCTATGGTCCAGTTCTGCATCTCTTCATTTGACATCTGTGTGGTTTGACTGATTTCAGTGTACTCAGTTTACTACAAATAAGAACAGGTCTTTGGTGTAGAATCTATTTGAAATGATGCAAATTGTTTTTATATTTGTGCTCTTTGGTTGAGCTTTGTCTTTAGATGTGGGCTCCATTGCAAAAATGAGGCTCTGTCTGCACATGTTTTTTTATAAGTAGGATGTCTTTGTAATACTGGAAGTCTTAAAATAGCTGAGCAACTTGATACCCTCACACATTTTTTTCTAAAGCTGATACATCTGTGGTGGGATCACACATTACTTGGATATAATTTATTAGCAAAGCATGGAATTTTTGCCTGGAAGTAATCTCTCCCTCTACCCCCTGTTCCACGACCCACCCCCACCCCCCAGGAAAAAAAAAAAAAAAAACTCTGAAAAAAAGGGAAATTCTATTGAAAAAAATTTGTTTTGGAAAAAAAAA
>KL278606.1:25328-41214 GCA_000699545.1 Podiceps cristatus
AAAACCAAACAGACCCATACCAAAACAGTCCCAACCACCTCACCTGATTTTCTTCTCCCTGTTAAAAACATTAAACAGGGAATTCCTAGCTAGACCATGATGAGGGTAGCCAGATCTCCCAGATCTGGGCAGGTCTCCATAGCTGGTACCTAGCAACACACCGCTCAACTCATGTTGCCAAATAGTGTAAGCTGCCACCCTTCATTTCCATGCTAAGGCAATTTACACTAGCTTTATGGCATGAAAACTTTCTTCATCAAATGTCTCAAGGAAAATGACAGTATTTTTCTCCTTGTTTGTGGGGAAATATGTTATTTCCCAGAGAGCTGTACGTAAGCTGCTGGACTGGACAGCTGTAACATGTATGTCTATTTTCCTAAAGGACTGTGATTCTTGTAACCACTCCTCTACTTTTGAACTTGACCTGCAACTGGAAAATGTTCTTCAAGGCTGGGTTTCTGACTTCTGGTTCTGAAGCATCTCATGTAAATCCCTGCTTGAAAAGTAACATTTTGGTCTGGGTAGACCAACTTTCAAATTTTTTAGATAAAGAGAGACTTTCTTTCTTTTTTCATACTATTCTTGCTGCATGTGAACCGTATCTCAGTTTATGACCACATGTGGATGATTTCAGACTACAAGGATATTTTAGTTATGACATATGAACATATTCAATGACTTGTTCTTTCACAGGCATTGAGTAACTGACTCAAAATTCAGCTACTGCTAAAAACGAACAGTGGAAAGAGAGGCAACAAAGGACAAACAAGGTCTTTTGACTACCACGAGCAGCTACCTTTGGCTGGGGCTACACAGTGCTCTGCTTGCATATGGCAGCAGGGCTGCTCTCTCTGATAATATCATCTGGCAATACTTGTCCTCAGAACCTGCTGTGAACACAGTGCTTAGATGTACTTAAAATTCATAATATGAATTCATAATATGCTCCCTCATATCCCCTGTGAAGGATCAGCTGCACATAGAATTATACTGGGTGTATACCAAAATCTGAGAATACTTTGGAGCTGTTTGTCACACTTCAGAGTCAGGAGTCTGTAAGATCAAGTAAAGTATCAATGTCCTTCTTCCCTAATAGTTGCATAATGTTGACATCACATACGAGGAATAAGATTTCCCTTCAGTTTACTATGGCTTTTGCTGGACAAATTTCTAAGCAGTGAAAAATCCTTCATGAAAAAGCAATTTATTTGGTAAGGAGTGTGCAGTCAGCGTGCCAGCATGAGTAACTTGCTTGCATTGACTTCAAGGAAAGCAAATAACCAGGGATGCTATCTGTCAGAGCAAAGACATCAGCCTGAAATGGAAATTTTATTTACTTGAAGGGTGGAGGGGTTTGAAAGGCTCTCAGGGAAACTGTGTAGCATAAAATTGAGAGACACTTTACTGCTGAAGTCAGTATAGGTTTTGAGAAACAATAGAGAGAATGTAGAAACTGAAAAGAACATAATTTATTTTTCTATGAGGGTCAGATGGGCAGAGTTTCAAATGAGGTTTCCTTCTTGAAATTTTATGTGATGTTTAAGGAGGAATTGGAGATCCATGTGCACAAAATCTTGAGTTTGTCTGTGATCAAGCTGGGTCAAAGGAATGGGTTTTTCTAGAAGTCTACTTGAAGGTGAACAGAAAAGGCTTCTGAGAAGCCACTAGCATCCTGAGTACCACAAACCTGGGGTGGAGGATTGTGGCAGGCTTTGTTTATCTTTGATGCAGCTGAAGGAAACATGCTTTACAGACAATTCCTAAGGACTTGGTGTGTAAAATAAAACATAAACAGGAATATTAATGAGATTGGGACCTGGGCTATAGCATTCATTCTTCCTTAGCCTTTATTTTGTGCTTCAGCAGAAATAACAAAGGAATAAAAATATTTGCTGCAAAGTGTATTTGCTGAAAAATTGACAACACACTTATTTTTCAAAGACCAGATGATTAGTCGAAATGCTAATAAAATAACTTTCTTACTCTATTTAGTGATGTGAGGTGGTGACATCAGTATGATGTCATATCCATATGATATCAACTCCCTGTTAATATGATAGCAATAACATCCTGGTTCTTGTGTATTGCTGTCTTTTATCTAGATATGCTGCTTGGATCTGTTTTGCTTTGATTGCTACAGCATATTCCTCTGTGAGTCAATTAGAAATGCACCAATAAAATCTTAATGAAAATTTGATTTATAAATTCTTATTTTGCTCTTGGAATATACAAGAAATGACAGATGCAGTTTATATCAGTTCTGAGTTTGTGGAAGGCTCCTTAAGGAGATGAACCAGCTCATTTATGAGATGAGCAAGTTGATGGAGCAGGGCAGCACTTAAAACAAACCCCAACATCCCTTTAACTCTTTAAATAAAGCCCCAAAACTGTGGAGTCTCTCATTGCTTTCTCCCCCTCCTTCTCCTACCTTCCTGAAAGGTGCCCACTGCAGTCTGTTTTTTCTCTTCTGAAGGTGGAGGCTGCCTACTTCATCTCCTAGATATAACTTCTCTCAGCATGTGCTAGCATCCCAGAGCACTCAAGGCAGCGACACGAGGGGCAGGGAGGCTGCAAGCCCTGGGTGAGGGATACAGCAGGAGCTACTTCCAGCTCCAGCCTTTCCCCCTGGCACATGCCTGGTTTGGGTGGAGGATTTGCCCATCGCCACAGCCGCTTGTCCCGACCTCAAACAGTGCACCTGCGCGCCCTTTCGGGGTGGCCCTTGGTGGTGGTGCTCACACCCTGCACAGGCAAAGCAGAAGTGGCCTCTGTGTTTTCGTCACAACAACTGCCAGCCCAGTGAGTTTTTCAAAGCCCTTTGCCAGCTAGTTGATGCAGAGAGCAGAGCTATTTCGGCGGCCACTGGAGGCAGGGAGGATGCGGCCAGGTAGTTTCCAGGGCTTGTGAGCCTCCTAGCCTTGGGAAGGTTGTGAGCTCTGGCTGCTCTCTCCTCTATCACGGTGAGTTATTGCGAAGGTTTGAAATTAGTGTCATAACAAATGTTCAGGCTTGGGAAAAAGTTTTGAGGTCAGACCTGAAAGGAGGGATAATGCCCTTTTCCCAAGACTGTCTCTTTCCCACAGGTGCCTGTAGATAACTCTACGATGCTGAAGCTGATAAGATAATTAAGATGCTAAAGGCACACAGCAGTTGAGGATAAATCTGGCAGCTGCTCTGTGAAGTGGCTTTGGTTGAAAGCTGTGTCCTGGTGGGGTGAGCTGTACAAACTGCCACAGAGCCAATGAAAAACACTTTTTTTTTGGCATGGAGAAGAGTGTCAGACTGATTCACAGGATCACAAGTAGGTTGTGGCCCAAGAATTGCTTTATTAAGCAAAGCTGTCGAAGTGGGAGCTTGTTTCTTAGGAAAATCAATTGCCCAGATTCAGGTTATATAGTGTAGGTATATAAGTCCCAGGGGGCAGATTTCTCAGCAGTCCCACAGGTAGGTGATTGGGAAGCCTGGCAAGTTGTCTGCCACAATTTCTTTGCAATCCCTAGCCCTATTTAAAACATCTGGACTTTCAGAAATAGATTCTTTCCATTGGGAAAATGTTCTTGCCTAAGTTCTGCGTTATTTATCCATTGTTATTTAACTAAAATAATTGCTCCTAATAAGGGATAGCCAGAACCCCAGAGCTGAGCCAGCACTCCTTCAGGAGCAAGCAAATAACTCACTGTTAATTCTTTAAATGTTCTCCACTGCTAATTGGTGCTTCCCACCTGAATGAGAGTAAAACACCCATAACGTTCCACTTTCTGAACAAGCATTCATGTAAGCTAATAGAAAATAATAGTAACTCTGTGTAATTTTAGGAGTTGCTATTTAAAATGCAGACCTGTTGTAGAAGGCCAGATTTCACGATGTTGTCTTTTGCTTTTAAGAAGTCTAGCAGCCAGAGGGGAGCTGAATGTGTGGAACTGGGATGTAACTGCCTAATGTGAATAGTTAGCCAGCAGCGTACCTCTGTCCCAAGGTTTGTTTAGATGTTCTTAGACTGATGATAAGAGTTTATGATTCAATATATAACCATGCTTAAATCTCAGGGAATTAATATTCTTGAGACTGTGGCAGATTCCTCTAGTGCACTGCCTTGCAACTACTTTTCTAGGAGGCATCTTCATTTATGGACTAGCTCTGATTTTGAATCTGGCTTGTGATTAAAATTAAACATTTATTCTTATTTTGCTGAACTGGAAATTAGGAAAAAAAAAAAATATTGTTACCCTAGGACTTTTTTTTTGTTTACATTTTTTGAATTATTCAGTGTTATGTTCAGAAACATTTCTAAACAAAGTTATTTTTTAAATGAAAAAATAAAAACATTTAATATTTATCTTCCCTTCTCTCCAGGATTTTTCAGCTGAAACTAATCAATAAATCATATGCCTGTCTGCAAATAGTTATAGTTGTGCACAAATCTACATTTTTGCCAAAAAAAATTGTTCAACTGAAAAATCTTACTCTGTGCTATATGAGGTTATTCTGCTTCTTTAGCCCTTTGAAAGAAATCAGCATGCCAGTGCTAATGCAGAACAGGCTGTGGGATGTTATTCTGCGTACTTTTGTAGAAGAAACTATTTCCCTTCTAGTCAAAGATCATTTTTCAGAGCTGAATGGGTCTGATAAAACTGGAGTTATATATCCTTGACTTTTATCGGTTCAAATTATGATTAAATAGAAATGAGTGGGTGCATAAAGCACATTGACAGAATTAGTATTTCCAAACAAGGTTTTGAAGAACACAGATGTCCAGAGACACTGCCTGACAGAGTTGCATGGGAGGTGCATGAATCACAGCAGGGGCAGAGTAGAAGAATTAGTTTCCATCAGAGAAGATCACCTTTTATGCTGAGAGGAAAAAATGGTGCTATTGAAACTTAACTTGTTCTATGTGTCATGGAGCCTCCTAAGATCACAGGTTAAAAACAAAGGTGCCTCTGGAAGCTGGAGAGATGCGAGGCAAAACCTGACATTTGGTGATCCCTTTAGGAGAATGGGGGAAAAGCTGATTCCTGGTGGCTTTGCTGACTGAAAAGAGCATTACCCCTCTGCAGGTTCCGCAAAATGGTGATTGCTGCATTTGATGGGATGTTCTTAACAGAAAGTTTGTTTACTTTTGGAAATGAATTAGGAAAAAAAGAATTAGAAAAGCAAAGGAGGAGACGTTTCTGAACATTTCAGTGTGGTTCAAATGGTTTCAAGATGGTGGGACTGTCTAAAGTGGCAAACTTGGATTAAACACATTATGTGGAAATCTTGCCCTATTCTGAAATCTCTGTCCAAAGACTCAGCTTTCTGCCCTGGAAAGTTGGCAGAAAACTTGGACCTGATGTTGTGATATCAGGGCTGGGAGTAGCAGAGGTGGTTTTCCTGGGGTAGAGGTGATGGATGCTCTGTAAAGACAGAGCTGTTTTAACAGGATTATTGCTAACCTCCATCATTTCACCCTCTGATCTGTCAGGTGGCCCTATACATTTGAGGGGCAGGAATGGGCAGCCCAGTGGGAATGTGTGAACTGGCTCTACTGCTGATGGGAAAATGCAGGAGAAGCTCCGGTCTGGGGTGCAGGAGAGGGGGAGTCACAGGAGCCTCGTAAGAGGCCACTGGGCAGAGGAGAGCAAACTGTAGGACATGGCTACCTTGGGTGGGGAGCGGTGGGTTTGTTGCCAGTGGAAGACTTGGACTGGGCTCCTTTTGTGCTTGTTTTCAGGCAGACCAACTGGCTTTGACCTCTCCAGCTGAAAGAGAGACCTAAGAAGGAAGAGCTTTCTCATGATAAGAGCAGGAGCCTATGCTGCACATTCCTCCCATGGATCAAAACAGGAAACGTTTGCCGGCAGCATCCCCTTCTCCGTCCTTGTGGCTGCTCTCCCCTGCCAACACTTCAGAGGCGTGTTCTCACTTGCCCTGCTCCCTCCAGATTGTCATGAGGTTAGCACAAGCTCATTATCCCATCATTTTTGTGATCACTGGGGATTTACACACAGACTGATGAACTGTGAAATAGATAGAGGGGAGGAGGTTAGTGTAAAGAATAATCTTGCCAGGCTTTATTTTTTTCCTCATTTGGTTCCTCAGTCCATTCTCCTTTTTCTCAGTGGGTCAGTATCCAAATTTACTCTTGAGCTTGGTTTGAACAACCCAGCTTGAACCCTCAGTGTTTTACCTCTCCAAAACCGCTCATGGTTTGATCTATGAATGCCTGTGGGACTACAGGAAGTTCCATACTCTGGACGGGGCTGCAGGAGCACTGAGAGGGGGGGTCACCCCTTCCCTCAACCTGTCTGCCTGCTTTGGGGCACTGTCAGTGCCCGCTGCTGTCCTCCCCAAACTTGCTGGGGGTGCACTGCCTCCCACTGCCCAGGTCACCAGGGAGGATGCTCAGTAGCATTAGCCCCAGCAGGCTCCCCTGAGAGATGTCACCCTTAACTGGTTGCCAGTTGGACCGTGCATTGCTGACCCCTGCTTCTTAATCCCAAACCTCTCTCCAGTCTTTCAGCCCACCCTGTGGTCTCCTCAGCTTGTCCTTATTTCCATTTTAGATGCAAAAATACTGCGTGTCAAAAGCCTTGCAGAAGTCAAAGTATACTTTACTATTGCTAACCTTGACATTTGTTCTTTTATGCATTGTTTTACTTTTTAAAACACTTAAATATTTAAAACCACAAGCAAAACTTATTAAAAAAAACAACAAAAAACAGACTCAAAAAGTAAAGGCTGCATCAAACTCTGATAGCTTTCTTGCAAGATATTTTATTTTTAAGTATTCTCGCTTGTAATTCTCAGAAGCTTCCATTAAAAGGTTGAGACAATAACATCTCTCTGTGGTGGCTACTTTTATATCTGCAGTACCTAGTGTTACTAAGCAAGGGATAAAATTATTATTATCCTTATCAGAGTACAGCCTAGAATCATGGAAGTGGGGCCCCAGAAGAAATTGCAGAATTACTGAGACTTGCTGTTCTTTGTTGTTGATGTTCAGTTGCAGAATGAAAGACAAAATGTGAAAAGATATTTTTAACAAAAAATAAAGTAGGTATAATTAAATCAAATCAAGACAAAACAAAGAAAAGGTCACTGCTCATTATAAGGTATTATAAGTAAGCTTTTGCTTAACAAACTACCAGATGTTATATAAATATTACATTCAACTGCAGATAAGTGGAAGGGCAAATTTTTCAGGAGGGTTTGAGGCAGAGAGCCTGAAGATGATAAAAAAAGATCTTCAGTCTCTTTGTACTTCCGTGCCAACTTCTGACACAGCAGCTTTTCTCAAATTATTTCTAGCCACAGCTGGAGCCTTTGGAGGTAAGAAATGTTCCTCATACCACTGTCCCTGGGACAGCAGCTCAGGCATCAGATCAGCAAAGCACATGCCTAACTTGAAGTCTGCATTTCTGATCTGCGAGGCACACGAGTGCTGGCTAGGAAATGCCTCAGCCCTGGGGTGGCCTTAGTCCTGTTATCAGCAGCGTGAGTCTTGGCCACATGGAGGGGAAATTCCCACATCTGTTTGGATTGTGGTGAAAGGAAATTGTGAGCAAAGGAAACCTTCCCTGCGTGGGGCGCGAGGAGCTGCGGGCAGACCTCTTCTGCTCCTCGCCCTCTGTCCTGGTGCAGCCAGCCAGCCCACAGCTTCAGGGTAACACAGTTGTGCTATCAAAACATGAATGACTGCTTGCCGTTTATCTCGCCAACATATTTTTAAGCCTCAGCCGCAGTCATCGCTCCATACTGTCTGGGTTTTAATCTGCTTTGGTTGTGCTTTCACAGGGAGGTGAAGGAAGGCATCTCTGAGAAAAAAGAAACACCGATTGCTTCAGTCTTTTCCGCTGAGCCGTTACATTTTGGTTTTGATTCCTTTTCCTTTTTTAAGTCACTCTTGCTTTTGCATTGTTTTTAGTTTGCATTGTATGTTAGTCAGTGTACAGTCTTCTCCAGATACATCCGTCCATCCATCCCTCCTTCTCTCTCTCTCCCCCCTCTAGACGGTGCAGTCAATACAAAGACATATAAATTGACTCATTATTCAAAATACATCTTCCTAGATTTTGGTAAAGCAGGGGGTGATCCAAGGAGTTTTTCTGAGCTTTACAAATACGGCAAAGCTATTTTTCATAGTGTGTTCAGCATGCCATTTCCACACGTGGTGACGCAGATTTTCTGCTTCATCATGCAACTGAATAAGAACATTTTAGTACCTCAAATTAAAACAGAGGGCATCTCTGGAAGGTTGAAATAAGACCATACCAACTGTAACAGGTTAGTGTTGGTTTGCTTGTAGAGGGAAATGTTTGAACAGTTATTAGCGCTATTCTTAGTGCTAGATCTTACTGAAGCTCCCAGTCAGTCAGGTACAGCTGGGTAAGCATCAGGAGCAGGTTCCAGCAGATAAGACAGAAATCAGCGGCCACTGTCAGTGTTTCCAGCAGCACTGCTGTTTTCTTTACTTTGTGGCAAAAGAAACAGGGCTGAGTGGCAGCTTTTGTTAAACTATTTCCTGGCAGCATGCAGGATAAGCTTATTTGGAAACAAACATACTTTTCTAATCCCTGGCTAAGAAAACCTGACATCTGTCCCTATGCATGACACGATTGCTCCAGCAGGCTTTCCTACACGTATTGCAGCCAGACCTGTTACTGCACACAGTGCTGTAACTATATTGAGGTGGTGGTGGTTTCTTTCTGTTTTTCTTTCCTTTTTATTTGTCCCTTGTTTTTTTTTTTCCCTTGCTCTTGTATATGTCTTGCCTGCCTATAGAGAAGAGTACTAAACTGCTACATGGAGGCAATGGGATATATAAATATATGTTTAGCATCTTTGTCTTATTTAGGCACTTTCCTTTCTGTAAACTATGGTAAGGCAAATAGAAAATAAGGATGTGACTGGTGACAGCCAACATGGCTTCACTAAGGGCAAATTGTGCCTGACAATTTTAATGGCTTTCTATGATGGGGTTACAGTGTTGGTGGATAAGGGAAGAGCAACTGATGTCATCTACCTGGACTTATGTAAAGCATTTGACACTGTCCTGCGTGACATCATTGTCTCTAAATTGGAGAGACATGGATTTGACAGATGGGTCACTTGATGGATAAGGATGGATAAGGAACTGATGGATAAAGATGGATAAGGAGTTGGCTGATGGTTGCACTCAAAGAGTTGCAGTCAACAGCTCGATGTCCACGTGGAGAACAGTGATGAGTGGCATTCCTCGGGAGTTGGGGCTGGGTTTAACATCCAGAGCTGTTTAACATCTTTGTCAGGGACACAGACAGTGGGATTGAGTGCACCTGCAGCAAGTTTGCTGACACCAAGCTGTGTGGGGCGGTCAACATGCTGAAGGGAAGGGATGCCATCCTGGGGGACCTTGACAGACTGAAGAGGTATGCCTGTGTGAACTTCATGAAGTCCAACAGGGCCAAGTGCAAGGTCCTGCACATGGGTTGGGGAAATCCCAAGCACAAATATAGACTGGGTGGAGCAGCCCTGAGGAGAAGGACTTGGATTTATTGGTTGAGGAGAAGCCCAACATGACCCAGCAATGTGTACTTGCAGCCCAGAAATCCAACCATATTCTGGGCTGCATCAAAAAAAAGCATGACCAGCAGGTCAAGGGAGGTGATTCCCCTTCTCTACTCCATCTCATGAGACTTCACCTGGTGTACTGTGTCCTGCTCTGGACCCCCAACACAAGAAGGACATGGACCTGTTGAAGTGAGTCCAGAGGAGGCCACAAAGATGATCTGAGGGCTGGAGCACCTCTGCTATGAAGACAGGCTGAGAGAGTTGGGGCTGTTCAGCCTGAAGAAGAGAAAGCTGCAGGGAGACCTTACTGCAGCCTTCTGGTACATAAAGGGGGCCTACAAGAAAGCTGGAGAGGGACTTTTGACAGGGGCATGTAGTGATTGGGCAAGGTGTAATAGCTTTAAACTGAAAGAAGGTAGATTTAGATTAGATAGAAGGAAAAAATTCTTCACTCTGAGAGTGGTGAGGCAATGGAAGTGGCTGCCCACTGAAGCTGTGGATGCCCTATCCCTGGAACTGTTCAAGGCCAGGCTGGATGGGCCTTTGAGCAACCTGTTCTAGTGGGAAGTGTCCCTGCCCATGGCAGGGTGTTTAAGGTCCCTTCCGACCCTAACCATTCTATGATTTTATGATTTTATGATTCCTTTCTGATCTCCAGAGAAATCCTGTATGTGAAGACACCTGTCTGCACCTGAAAGTCCATTTTCTGGCATTGACCAGGAATTACCAGGGAATCTGAAAAAAAATATTCCTCCTCACTGCCTTCCATGAATAAAACTTTCATTTTTACAGACATGAAATCAGAAATGGGATTCTACAAGTTTTACTCACAGTTTTAAGATATTATGTGGATGAAGAAAGATTCAGTTTTCCTTCCCCTCTGTGATCTGGGCTAAAATTTCAAAACAAATAAAAGCCAGCTAGAGAAAGTAGCCTGTTCTCACACCTTTTAATGCATAAACCTGTAACAGATAGGAGGTTTTGTTTAAGGTGTGCATTATTGCACCAGTAACATGTACGACAATTTCTTAGTCTACTAGAGATGTCATAATTGTTTCTTTTCTTTAAATAAGTTTGTAGAATAGACCTTCTTACTCTCCCAGTGTGTTCCTGATGGACTATTTTATTAGCTTATGTTATTGTTGCTTTCTGCTTGATGACTTGATAAGAAACACATTTACTGTCTGACTGCATTAGAAACAGATTTGCAAGGTGGAAGTAAAGATGGCCGTTCATGAACAGCGTGAACAAAGGCAATCTACAGCAAGCTTTTACACCGGGTAAGAGCCAGAGAGCTGTTGGACCATTACCTCTGTGGCACTTACTTAACAACTTGCTTAAGAATAACCTGTTCACTTTAGCTGCTATTATTTTGGTGCAGAATTGGTCAGACTGGCTTTGTCCATCCTGTCTATGAGAAATATTTGCAAAAAGGTATTCTGGAATTCCACTCCTCTGGTTTAGTTTTGGGGCAAGGTTCATAGAAAGGGACAGGCCAGCTACTGTCTGATGGATGGGTTTGGGCAGGCCAGCAGAAGAGTGAGGAGTAGGATGTTAGAGGCAGGCCTGAAGATGATCGTGTTAACTTGTGTGTGTGCAGGAGTCGATGGGCGGCAGCGTCGGCAGGTGCTGGTGTGGCAGGGTGGACCGCAGTGCTAGGTGCTTGGGGTTGGGCCGGCCTGCAGCGCTCAACATTTTTCACTAAAATACACAATGTTTTTTATCTGGAGTATGTCCATTGTGAGGAGTAGGTGTGAATGAATTAAAGTGCTCTCTGCTGTTTTTTGTCCAGGTTATCAAGGACTTTCAGATGAAGGAAGGAAAGAAGCATTTAAGAGCTATTGAGTTGCTATTGAGTTATCATGCAGTACATACTGGTAGCTGGGTGCTCCAATTTCAGCCAAGACACTCCGAGAATTTAAGGGTTTGTGGGATGTCTGCATGTGTATGTAAATGCTCTTCTCCCATCCTAATCAACCCTTCCCTCTTCTCCACCCGTCAATGTTATTTGAGGCAGCTGTAGTACAGAGAGGGAGCATTTCAGGAGCTGTAAGAAGTGGGTGTATATTCCATACATATACCCAGAGGCTCTCTTCCGCATACTCAGGGATTTGAAGGTCCTGCATCCCCAAAGTGCTTGGGGGGGTTTCTCTAATGGGAAATGAATCACGGTCAAACTCAGGCCCATACATCAGGCTTACACTGAACAGCTCTATGTTCCATGGCCCAGCCAGTGGTGTTGCACATATGGGTCAGTCTGTCCCATCTGACTCTGGGCTACTTCATTCCTGGTTGTTTCCTCTGCATGCAATGGCTATACCCCAACAACTAGCATCCCAAGCTGCCATATGTTCTGAAAACCTTTATATTTCTAGGAAAACATGGGAAAAGCTTTGTTCTGTCATGGGTGATGAAGAATTTAAACTACAGGAAATCCCAGATTGGCAATTACATCAGCAGCTGATGACCCTTCCAAAGCAGAAGGCTGTAGCTCAGAGCCCCATTCCTCAAGGTGGGGATATGCCTTGCATTATAGCTACTTGTGCTACTTGTGGTGCCAGGGAATGGGAACAAAAATGTGAAAAGTGAGCATAAAATGTATGCAGGATTTCTTTGTTCTTGGTTGTTTTTTTTTTTTTTTTGGGGGGGGTGTTTGGTTTTTTGGTTGGTTGGTTTTTTTGTTTTGTTTTGTTGTTGGGTTTTCTCTTTGGTTTGGTTTGGCTTGTTTGTTTGTTTGTTTGTTTGTTTTTCCCCTGATCCAAATAAATGAAGGTGAGAATGTATGCATTTCCATTTGAGAGGAGAAGCACAAAACTTGCTGGACAGTGTGAGTATGAGAGAGGGAAGCAGCGTAGCTTTTGCCTGCCTTGGTAGTGAGCCATTTTATGATTTTTGAGATGTTAGGTGTACCCAGAGGCTTGTGTTAAGGTAGCTTATCTGAAGGTACTTGTGGACTGTGGAGCTGTCAGTAGCCCAGGGCCTTTGCTACCTTCCTGCTTAACAGAGATTCTTTCTTGGCTGTTCCCTGAAGGAGATCTTCACAGCTTTCTCATGGTGACCATGCCCTTCCCTCTGCTGTCAAACAGCTGAAACTTGCGTGAGCAGTGCATTGCCCATCTCTGCAGACAGCTGTGCCTGATAATGTGCTTGGCCTGTTCTCCCCTGTCCTGGGCTTTGCCCCTTGATTTTTGCCCACCATGTTTGACGGACTCTGTGCTGTATTTCTCACTCTAAAAAGCAAGAGCAGCTTTTACAAGTGCGATACCCAGGTGGTGTTTCTGCAGCTTGGTCTCTCCCTGCACAAACATCCCTTTTCACGGGGAGGGTGGGCAGGAGCTGCTGCGGCAGCGGAGCAGCATGTCCTGGCCGTGGGTTGTGGGCTGAGGCGCAGGGCGAGACGTGAGTCCCTAAAAGTTAGTGGCAGCCCAGGGCTGGCGGCCCGGGGAGCGGGGCGGCTCTGTGAGGGGATGTACAGCTCACTCCGCCTCAGGGACAGCAAAGGGCGGAGCAAATTTTGGGCCTGAGATCTGCTGCAAAGGCATGAATGAAATGAGAGGCAATGGCTTGTCCAGAGGAGATGCCTGAAGCCTGCAGAGGCACTGTATGGCACTGTATGGCTCTGCGGCTAGTGGCTTCGGCTGCAGGCAAGCGTGGTGCTACAGGATTGAGGTTTAATTCATCAGGCAGCACAAAACTGGAAGACAATGTTGGCAGCAACATGGAAAGCACTGCAGCCATACAGCCTTGGAATGAGGCTGATGTCCTGAGGCGCAGACAGGGGCAGGGGGAGCCTCCTAACCACAGTGACCTGTGGGCGCCATTGCAAAAGCTGCCAGGTTTGTCCTGTAGTCTTTTCCCCAACCTCACCTGCTACACATAAGCATCACCTGGATTCTCAAAATCACCGGCGTGTCAGAAGAGGGAACGATTAATTCATTTGTAGAGCACCTTCTTGTGCCTCCCTATAAGAAACCCCAAAGGACTGGGAGAAAACAATAGCCTGCCGCTGCCAGCCCAGCTTCGCCCTGGGTGTGTGAAAACACCTTGTATTAATATTAGCAGTGAAAAGCCAGGAAGAGTGTAGTCAGGCAGGGAGCTCTGCACAGGGGTGGAGGATCGAGCTGTGGTACAGGGGTATCTGGGCTGGGTAAGGTCTGGCATCCCTAATGCCTGCTGTGGGGTGACCATGTGCCTAGCTCGGACACCTGAAACGTGCTGCAATAACTGCATGTCTCCTTGGAAAAGAAAAACTGCTGGGTTACAGGGATGTCAGCCAAGGCATGCTTAGCAGTAATGCATAAGGACCGTTCCCTTTGTAGTTTATCACTGTAAGGTTTAAGCAAACTTTATCATCTAATGCGTTTCCCCTTGAAGTCACCAAGTCGGACAAGAAAATAAAGCTCCGTAGGTCACGACTGCAAATGCATAAATGTTATTGAAAAGCCAGGACGTGGTGGGGGATAACACCGGTGGGGGACTGTCCGTCTCCGCTGACCTGGGCGTAGCTGCCTGCCTTTCTCAGCATTGTTCCTCCTGCACTTTGAGCTGGGGGAGAGGAACTCCCACCCCACGGCTCCCACTGCCCGCGGCCCCCCGCCTGCCCCTCCTTCCTCACCCACCCTCCGCATAGGGCTGGCTGCTTTCGGTCAGAAAATCTGCTGGGCTTTGCACAAAAGCCTCCTAATGTAAATATCAGAGCTCTATAGAAGCCCTCTCTGTTGGTGCTGGTTCTTCTGAGCTGTGCTTTCAAAGTGCTGACTGTGTTGGTTCTTATCATAAGTCAGTCTCAGCAATTAACTTTCTTTTGATCATTTGGGTGTGTGCTTTTTTTTTTTTTTGTCTCTTTGTAAGTACAATTTAATAGTAGATGAATGTAGTGACCAAATACACAACCGTAAGATCTTTAATTTAAAGGAAATTATAGTTGATTTCTTTGTAAAATGACCAGACATTATCATACTTCTCCATAAAAAAGAATAGTTTTAAATTACAATTTTATAGAAGAGAATAGTAATGTGGAATATTACTTTAAAATAGGCAATTTATGTGTGTGTAGGAACATGTGAAAATTGGCATACAGATTCTGAATACAATATGTTAAAGTCTGATGTATTTTTCTATGCTGTTTCACATCATCAATCAGTCATACAGCTGATTACGTTTTTTGCCCATATAGGTATGGCACCTGAGTGCTGGTGCCCCTGAATGAGTAGCTAATTAGGTATAGGCCAGTCCTAGCCCTTGTTTCTAAGGCCTTGTGCTCCTGATAGCCCCACACCACCGTCAGTGTCTGCCCTTCGGTCCGAAGGAACACAGAAGAGTTTTTCACTCATTAGCAGACAGATGCTTGATGGGACTCACTCCCTTAGCGTTTGTGTCCTGGACTTTCTTTGTCCCTCTAGACTGCACTGCATGTTGTGGAATGTGGCTGTACCACTGCAGACGCATTCTGCTCCATGCAGTATTAGACCCATCCTGAGTGAAATATAAGGGAACTGGATCTGTAAACAAAATTTGAGCTTCTGTTTTAATATGAAGTTTAGTGCTTGCTGTTAGTGATTTGCATTTTACAAACTCTCAGCAGACTAGAGCATGTCCCATCACTCTTAGTAGTCAGGAATGTCTGTGGTCTGTTTTGTTGAGCAACATATTACATTTCTGGGCTTAGCCCTTGTGAGTCACAAGACATGATTTTTTTTTTTTTTTTCTGCAACCACGAATATTCCAAACAAATCCCTCTCATTTTAGGGAGTTAGATCACAATCTTCTTGCAGCGTATGTGCAGGATGCATTTTTAACATAGCATGTGACAGAAGTGTTGCTGTAAATTTTTTGATGAAGACGTGACCAGAACGCTCAGCTTTTCATGCTGTCAGTGGTAGCCTAAGGACAGCACTGCATTTGCTGCTACCTACCCCAGTTGGAGTGCTTGAATACATTTACTTGGCAATGTTTTTGATACGTAGATTTATTTTTTTTGTTATTTCATTAAGACTAGACATAGTTCAGACTCGTATAATTAAAAACTAGGGGTTATTTATATATAGTACCTCCAGTGTTCCTCCTTGGAGAGCTTTTGGGTGAAGGTGGGCAGGTATAACTATGGCTGTTTCAAAATTGCTGAAGTTCAATGCAGAAATAGTGCTCCACTCAGGTGCTGCCTAGTGAAAAAAAGAGGTTATCATGTGAAACTCAGGGTTTCCTTTCTGTAGCATAGAATCATAGAATTCGAATGGTTTGGGTTTGAAGGGACCTTAAAGGTCATCTAGATCTGACCCCCCTGCCATGGTCAGGGACACCTCCCACCAGTCCAGGTTGCTCAGAGCCCCGTCCAGCCTGGCCTTGAGCACTGCCA